>JAEMBT020000008.1:5108000-5168000 GCA_018873245.2 Archegozetes longisetosus
TATTTCAGTACCAAAACAATGAATTCCTGGATCTTCAGTCACGACATGACTACTACAAGGATGCAATTGTTTCACTACCCAATATCGGCAGCAGACGACTGACAAATTTATCAAAAATATTTTTTCTTTTGTGATGTAGAGTAAAACAATATGTGACTAAAACTTCATAATCATTGATGAAAATGTTTATCATTTAATAGAAATTCTCGAATGATTGACAAACTAAACAATGCTGAATGTATATATACATATTAAACCATGTCCATTTGAGTGGTCTTCTAAACAAACCACAAAATTATGGATTTTCTGGCATTAATAATTGGTGTTATTTCAAACGTTCCTATTTTCGGAGTGATTTTATGCAGTTCCACACAAATAAACAGTTGACGAATATTGTAATAGATCACTTTTTTTGTTATAACCAGGTTTCTATCAAAAACTTATGTCAATGCAAACTAAACTATTGTTTCGGTGCTTATGTTAAAAATTTTATCGAAAATATTATAGTCATTATGAATGTTATGAAAAGAGATTTCAAATCTATCACAGTAATAGAATTTGTTTGGCTGGTGTTTGTATTTGTAAGTTTTGATGTACAACCGATCCGAGTGTGCAGTTATGCGGCAAGTCATGTCTTTCTGTAAATGATTGAAACTAAAATGAATTGTCATCTGAAAACAGATGTGAATATCAACCAAATTATATCTATTATTCTAAAACCAATAGAGGTCTAATCAGTAGCCATGATGATTATAGTGATCGTAATCTTGTCAAAATAATCATATTTATATCTGTAATAGACAATAAAACAATTTGTAACAACAGTTTATGCCATGGCTGTAAAACTAATCAAATAATAAACTCACGGAATAAATTTTGTGATATAGGTCTGGTTCACTAGACCGACAATTCGTTAGACCGGCAATTCATTAGACCGACAGTTCATTAGACAGACAATATTTAAGTATAAACTTACAGACTGTTGTTCTTATAAATTAGTTTTGAATTATTTCGTTTTCTTCCGAAATTGATTTGGATTTGTTGTAATTTACCTAAAATTGAATCGAATGATTCGAATTTTCTATATTCTCAAATAAATTATAATTTATTTTATTATATGCATATTCTTATTGATTGATATAGTTTCATGCAATAAACAAACATTTTATTTGAACATCTGCAAAAATTTGTTGCTTAGTTTGTATTCAAATCATATTTTAAAATTGAATTGATTAAAACGAGTTGAGAGAAATAGAATAGTAAAAAAGGCCACATGATCGTACCAATAGTAATAGTCACTCAAATGTGTTAAATTTGTTAAAACGATTCCAGTGAGCAAAATTGAGAGAAACAAGTATTTATTTGAAAATATTATGTAATTAAATTCAGTTATGATGATTACCATATTTTAAACCGTCCGATTGAACACATCACTTCAGGAAACATTATAAGTAAGAAAAGATTATTCTGAACAAGTTAGGTTGAAAACAACTAACCATTGAAGAAACTTGAATTGAAGGCTGTAAATCTAACTGTAACACCTTAGGTAGCTATTTTGTTCATAATTTATTATTGGCGTGTATACCAACCTATTCCACCACCAGTCGATTGAGTCAATCAGCTAGAAAAATGATTCTGGCTGCAAAAATATGTCAACATATTATAAGAACTCAACAAATAAATATGAAACTAAACAATGAAAAGATATGGATTCTATTAAAGAAAAGTCAAAATTCAGAAAATAAGTTTTATACTTGATAATTGTTAATAATCTTACTTCATTCTTTAACGAGTAAAGAAGAATTGAATAAGTTTAATTGATTGATTTTTCAATTTTGAAGATATGTGACCACAATTCACTCATAACATTAAGAAAATCTATTCTCGAAAATTATGAAAATGTTTGGTAGCGCATAATTGCTATTAATTTGGATTCCATGACTTCTGTTTTTCAGAAGTCATTAAAAAATACAGAATTCATAAAATTAATAATGTCCCGCATTCTATTTAATGCAAGCATCATTACCAAAGGTTTATCTACTACCATACTATAAGATACTATCGCAAACATATCTCTTTGAAACTGTATTCTTCGATATATAACGCTTTGAAATAAATTTCGGGTAGACTCATCCAACCTGACCCGATCCGACACTTTATGATACCCTGTACGAACAGAACGAGCCCGACCCGAGCCCGATGAACAGGTATAGTACGAGATGGATATTAGATGATAGAATCAAGATTCAGGCCAAATTGGTCTGAGTCTTGATTCTATCATCTAATATCCATTTCGTACTACAATCGGATTCAAATTTTTTTTGAATCAGATGTCAAATTCATTTTCTTATTCTTGAAACATGTTCTAGATGTATTTTCAGGTAATATAGTAAACAAGTTATCAGAAAAATCAATATTCAAAAAACTATCATTATTTTCAAGACTTTACTGAGTTTGCTAAGATTGAGCCGATTGTCATAAGTAGTATTGCGAACAAGTAACTTACCAAAGTAAATTGATTAAGCTGATGAAGTTTTGTGGTTAGATTATCAATAAAGTTCAGAAAATTTATTTCTAATACATGTATTCTGTCTTAAATTGGGCAATGATATAGTTTTATTAATAAAAATTTCACTAATTAATAATTTTTTGAAACTCTGAATAACTTACAGAACTTGCGGTAACTTACTTAAACTTACCTTAAGTTACGAGAGTAACTTACTCTAACAATTAACTTACGGTAAGTTTACAACCCTAGTCACAAGTCATTCAATGTCAGTTGTCTACTGTTCTAAATTGACTGAACGGCTGATCAACAATAAAGTTGGTAGTCATAGAAGTAATACTCAACCTTTTAGGCATTGTTTCTCTAATTAAAAGAAACCAAAGTGTGAACAAAGCGGTACACGTATGAATGTTTTTCAAGAGTCCGAAGCACATTAAACCGATTGTCAGTATCTTATTTAATCAAATTAAAATAATGAAATATTATCAGCTATGACAAAAAAATTTTGTTTATTTCAATGTGTACATAGCTCAAAAAAGTTATAAATTGGATGAAACTATTTAATATTAATAGTATAATACGAATTGGGATATACTGTCGATATTGTGAATAACTCAAATGATTAATTCAAATGAAATTAATATTACGAATAATATTAATACAATATCTTATTTCAAAATAATAGACTCTTCGAATCGCTCCCCTCTAACTAAATACTCAGTAATAAAAATATTGGATTTTTTTGGAAATGATTTATAATCAAGGATTGTCATGTTTCTTAAAGAGGTTTTAAGGATTTTTGCATTAATCTCCTCAAACAGATTCTCATTTAGCTGATGACCATAACTGCAAAATATTTTCTAAAAATATCTGAAATACTATTCGAATGAAAACTAAATAGTATTACCATTGATAGATTACATATTTTGTTATACAATTTATTATCTTAGAACCAGTTTCACATAAACTAAATTCAATGTTTTGTAGTAAGATTCAAAGTAAAGTTATAGACTGTAAATAAATTTTTAATTTATAATCAGTGATTCATTAAAAGATTATTATTTAAATGTTGCACAACTCAAAACATGTTAATTCCTTACATTGTCAAAACTTAACCAGTTTTTAACTGAGATACCATGCACTAGAAGAAAATGAGATGATAATTTTCTTTAAAAAAATATAATATATATTACAGAAATCCTTAAAAATTTGAATTGAATAGCACATGTAAAATTATGACATTTTCGACAAAGAATTCATTAGCATAAAAATCGGAAGGAATAATTTTCATTAGATTTTTTAGAACATGTCTGTTATAAAAAAAATCTGTAATTCTTTTGCAGGTTTCATAGATTAGGGTCATTCGAACTTTTAGGTGTATTAAGTTCCATCGTATTCTCATTGGTATCTTTTCCATCATTAATGGATGACTTGAATATTAATTTGCAAATGTTAACATAAGGAGCTTCAAAAGTACAATATAACAGGTAAGACAGAAATATCGATTGAACGGCATTAGCACATGCTATAAAAATCTAAAATAGAAAAAGAACAAATTCAAAAATTCAACTTTTAAAATTAAATTGCATTCATCGACCCAATAATACTCACAAGATTTTCCCGACTTAAGGTTATTGGATTTCTTATTATGAAAAAGTTGTGCCACATGAGAACCAAATGCATAAGATATATGCAAAATGTTAATCGACTCAGTGGTTGTAAAAAGTTACTCGAGAGTAGTTTATTTATAAGGCCTCCTCTGCCTGTGGAACATTCGTAACAAATCCATATCACACCTGATGACCATAGGAGTCGGACTACACCAGACATTATTGCAGTTTCTAATGGAATATTAACTACTGTTTCACTTTGTACTGAACCGTACGATGCAAAGGGTATCAAAAGGATTAAGGGAAGCAATACTATCCATAATATCCAACGAGTTATCTAAATAGTTATTCATCAAAAAATATCTATTAATTTAATTCGTTTTGTTTTTACTGATATTTTCTCAAATCTTTTTTCTTACAGATTTTATGTTGATTTGAGTTCTTGTGATCAAAATTATACCTAGAATTACACCAAGAAAGTACGGAATAAAATGATTATAAGTCGCAGTTATAAAAATTATGAACTCGTCTACTGGAAACCTTGATTTAAAAAAAGAGTTGTTTCGATATTTAGATTAAATGTAATCTGAATTGAATTTAGCAGTATTTTACTTATTTTCTGGGTGAAGTAAAGACGATAGATGGGGAGCATCTGAAATGCCAGTCGCCACTATCAATACGGGAATAATGAAACCAAGAATTATCATTAAAACTATGTATAATTTGCTTAATATTGGTCTCCGATAGTAGAAATAAATAATAAAATATGAAAGTATATGAAGTTGAAAATCACAACTCAAATACCAAGTTACAACATTGCACTATCAAATTCAAAGTTTAAATCAATTGATTGTTATATTGTACTGATTCGAGCTTTTGTATACCATGGAGGGAAAATGCATCCAATTATTGATGAGTATTAGATTAGCCCACCACGAATTGTAACATGGTTCTGTCACAAAATCAGTGAATTCTGGATGAAATAAAGGACCAGAACCAAAAAGTGGCCAAATGATTATGAAGCATATCATTCCAACTGTTGGCGGACTAAATCTAATTTTAATATCAAGTTCATTATGAAAGTTTTAATAAGTTTTCTTACAGTTTTGATTCTTTTTGACATAAATATCTATTGAAGTTTAGTTTTGAAACTAAATTAATCTCAAAAAAATAATCAATCACCTCAACCATCGAAGTAAGATATATTTGAATATATTCATTGGATTCTCCTTAAAAACTGGTAAAAGTGAGTATAGAATCAGAAAACCACTAATTAAGAGAAATCAATATAATTTTAACATCTTATAGAACACTTTTAAGCTGAATAATTATCTAATTGAACAATATTAACCTGATTATAAAAAATGTTTCGACTGCCAGTACACTACCTATCATCAAATGAGTTGTCAAATGTTGAGCTAATGTTTTGATATCAATTAATCGTAAAACTGGTGATACTGCTTCCAACATTTGAGGAAACGGATGGAATAAATAAACATGAGCAATAAGTATCCAAAATATTGATATAACTCTTATGCCATGAATGTATTTGAATTGTCCTTCTCTGTTCTTTGTTGTATTAATTTTAAATAATATTTTGTTATTATTCACAAATGAATAACATTCTAAAAGTCTTATAGTAAATGATTTATTACTGAAGTTGAGATATTTTAAGAACGTTCCGATTACTATAAGGATAACGTTTACAGAGATTACGGCTCTATCAAAAAAATTTCAGATCAATAGTAATGTTAAATTTAATTTATAGCTTGAAATGCAATAAAAACTTTTTAAATTTATCTCTGAAATTTTTTTTATCCTCTTTTACGTTAATTTTTTGTAAGTGATTATGCTTGAATTTTCAGAGACAACATGTTTATTTGCACTTCAAACATGATATAGCATTGAATACATAGCAATTTTTTGTCCAAATCTAAGAGGTTTTTTATCAATCTCTTCTTGTGTTGAGCAGTATTTCACTCTCAGTCTCAATTCCGACAATGAGGTCAAGGCTTAAGTTTAATCAAAAATGATAGAATTATCTTGATAAATGACAATATCTTTTGTTTTGATTTTCAAAATCTGTTACAATTTGATATGAGTTGAAAAGACTTACTTTTAGTCAGTATCTGCTGAATCTCGTTCTCAGTGCAAACAGATGGCAAACAGATACCGTTAGCCAAAGGAGCGAGTCCATCCATTCTCACCCAATAGTTGATAATAGATTCAAAATAAGAATTCTGATATTTTGTATTATTCAGATTTATTTTGTGCACTGGTTTTGGTGGACGTAATTCTAGGAAACAATACTTTCCACATATTGGAAAACTATTGTTTTCATCCTTTATAGACAAACATTGGTCGTAATCACCGAATGATGAAAACGAACCACTGATTAAACCTGAGGACCAGCGACCCATTGAATCCCACACTATTTGATAAAAAGTTCTATTAATTAACATAATTTCGAAGTATTTCTGTTTTGAAAAAACATATGAGGGGAAAGCATTGAAAAAAAGTTCTTTTCACGTATATTACATAGAAATATATGGTTTTACCGACGAATTTTGACTCATATGGCTGAGAATCATGCTCACCAATAATGTTCTATTAGTTAATTTTAGCATTTAAAAAACCACTTGTTTACTCTTAAAATAAATTCTGATACTTTCAATATCTAACGCTTACTCAAATAGAATGTGAGTGTGATTTCCAACGAGAAGTCACAGTTTGGAGTTTAATATTTCATTAGAACTCACTTTTCAGAGCCCATTCATCTTTTGTAGCCCTAAGTAATAGACGTTCAATACTCGTAATACATTTTGACGAAACGTTCAAATTATTTTTTGCAGAATCCAATTGAGCCAAAAGTTGATCAGTTTGAGATTTAAAAATTCTTTCAAAATTATCCAAAATATTGATCCATTTCTCAGTATAAACATTATTGCTGTTATCATTATTATCAATACAATCAATAAAATTTAGAAATATTGTTGAAATAATTAATAGACTTAATGTCTTATTCAATAAGCACATAGTTGAAGTCTTATAACTACTGCTGAAATTATTAAATGAGAAGAATTAAATTGTTATTTTAGAAAAATTGTTCAGTTTTTCACTACATAAAATATAAAAATGAACCAATCAATTCATGAGCTAACAATAAAGTTGAAATATAAAATCCAATACTTTTACGTAGGAGATTTTTAGAACTTAATGTTAAAACTTAAAATAATAGTAGACTTTATTATTAATAAAATTTGTAGTGCAAAAACAGATTTTATATATTTGATCGAATTTTTATTAAATTGAAATAGCACTGAATTTAGGAAAACACTAGGTTTTAAAGGTTAGGTTAGGGAAAGTTAGTCTGTACTGTGCGCATGTGCTTAGTAATTCTAGGTCGTACCTAAAGGCATTGATAGTTTGTTTTATCAATGATTGGATTACGTCTTCAAATGATAATTATTAAAGGAGAGTTTAGTAATTGATTAAAATGTTACTGCGAATTATAAATATAGTTAAAATGAAATTAAAGAAAAACAAAATAATAAAACAAACATGAGAAGGTCCTTTAAGTTAGATTGCAAGTTAGAAACAAATATATCGATGGAAGGAATTAAAGCACACTTCTATAGCCTTGATTTGAATCATTGTGATTCAGGTGGCATCTATAGAATTTAGTGGACAGATAAAGATATAGGATTTGCAAGTGAACTTGACTTGTAAGTGGCTCATTATGAAGTTATGAGTCAAATTAATTTATAAAATGCCATCGTTTGAATCGAGACTACCAAAGTTTTGGAAAGCTGCCACAAAGCTTGAAGGCAACTACCTCACATTAGATAATAACAAAATTTCATTTTTATAATTATTTTTTAAGAGAATTGAATATGTAGTTACTTTTCAGACGCATTAATATTACTTAGATTTACACTAATCATTTTTTAAATTGTAAGCATATAAATTGCATAAATTTAACGCTTTCTAGATAGAAGGATATCCATTGCTATAAGGTATATTCAAATATTTTAGAAGTTAGCTTTGGTTATCTCTTTCGTCATCGTAGTTTATACTACCTTAAATTCAAGTCATCTATTCTTTCTTATAGCAAGTATTAGGAAATCTGTTCTAGTAAACTCGATGAAAATACAAATTAAGTGATTGACTGTCATCACTACAATACTCTAGCCTTTGACTACACGAATCACCAATCTGTGTAATGGTAATTATTACGATATAAACAGTATAAAAATTGATAAAATATGTAGAGGGCCAACATATGTCTAAAGACCAATATTAATTAGTTATAGTACTTATTAAAAGATTGATTGCATATCAATTGGTTATAAATTGCTTAACATATAATGCAAAGAAGTAGTATAGAAAATGGGGAGGCAAATTTTCCAAAAAATGATCGAGTCATCTAGTTCCTCACTTCTCATTTCCACCTCAAAAATCTAACTCTTTTCAAATTTTATACCTTTTCTTCTTTAAAAGGATCTCTATTTAAAGGTAATTAAGCTAAAAATTTAAAAATATTTTTTTTTGAAAGTTGAGGTATCGAGTTTTACACTCGTCATTTTTGCTCAAATTCCAACTATGTTTTGAAAAATTGCCTCATTGTAATTTTGTATGCAAAAAATTTAAATAATATGTCATTATAGAGGTCTGAAGTATTGTCATAAATTTTTACTTATGATTACTATTGAAAGTTTACTTCATATAAAAGGCATTTCCAGCATTTTTAATGTATCGCGAAAATCCGTTGAGTAGAAGTATGATTTAAAAATTCACAAAACCAAAATTCCTATACTTGTAATAAAGATAATTTGCATCTTCGAGAATAAATATCTCGAAGCCAATAACTGATTAAGACTTAGTATCTTTTTAGTTTAACTTGTCTTTGAATGATCTTCATTTTGATACCCATATTATAATAGACAGTGGTTAATATCAATAAATGGCCAGTCGTCAGCCTAACTTTTAAATAGGTCATCATAGAGCTTTCATTCAAGTTTTATTGAAACCAGTATGAAAAATGCTTTCCAATAATATATATATATTGTTATACTTTCTTAAATTTGATCGTCTTTTTGAATAGAAATAATTACACATTCAAATCACGTACACATATTAAAGCCTTCTATTCACTCTATCTTATATAACATTTCAATAGATAGAAAGTTTGGGCACAGCGCTCAGTTGGTGCTCGATACTCGATACTCGACATTCGAACACTTCGATTTTGCTGAGCATGAGCACGAACACGAGCACGGGCACGGGCACGCACGGGCACGCACGGGCACGGGCACGGGCACGGGCACGAGCACGAGTACGGGCATGGGCACGGACACGAACAACGAACACTGAGCACGTTCATCATTTCTCATAATAGATGGTATTCAATGATCTGACAACATTTGGCTCCTTTTCGAAGTTAAATCTGTTTATTGCCTCAAGCTTTGTCGCGATTTTCTCGCTAACACACTTAATTTTGAGTTTGAAGTAGAGGCAAATCAAGTAGAAACAGCGAATTTGACAGATTAGAAAATTTAAAATGTAATATATGGTAACTCAATAAAACGGTACCCAAGAAGAATAAATTACCGTATGGATTAGTTTATAGCTAATGGAACTGAAGATAATATTGCAGATGCAAAACCAGTTATGGTTCGAATGAATTTTGTGGACTTTAAGTAGATTTTCGAATGTTGAATCATATATAAGATTGAGTTTTCATTTATAAGCACAATACTTTTAGGCCAAACGAAACCCTATTTCATTCGAAAAGGTTTCAGATAAGACGTTTTATTCATTTTTATAACTTCTGTAATGAATGAGTTGTGAAATGATTGCTAAAAGGCAATTCTATTTCATAGTTATGTTGCGGTGATATATCGCGTTTATTAAGTAAGACAAATCGCTGATTAATATGAAATAGTTTTCATTATCTTCCGATAGAAATAATGAAACAAAGCTTCGTAATAGGATCAAAGAGACAACTATTGAAATAGTTAATGGATAGTGAAATTTATTTCCCGGTATCAGGCTAGATGGATATAGAGATAGTCTCATACTAAATAAATAACATGATGCAATTTGTTGATTGAGTCTAAAAGTTTATTTAGATCAAAATTAACACTTTTAAATTAATTTTGGTTTCTTCTTATGGAACCAAAGTCATTAAATTTGACAGTTTCTTCTTCAAGTTGAAACAAATTGACTCTTATTTAATATTTCAAAGTTTATTGGTTTATAGTTATTAGATTACTTTAAAATATTCGATTCGGAGGCTTGAATCAATAAGTGATTATCTTATGCAAGTTGTTCTTCATTTTAAGACTAGAAATTTTATTAGTAAAACATTGGTATTTGAAAATTTCTAGAACTAACTTTTCTAACTAACTTTTATCAACTATATTATAAGTAGGGAAATAACTTTTCAGTGATACCGCTCTTTTTCCTCAATTTTGCTATCTCGGTTATCATTAAAATTAATTCAAGTTATATCTTTAAGATTTTAAATATAAACTTCTATTCAACCAGTTTATCAATTTTATACTTTGCCACCGGATAGAACTGGCTTTGAACTATTTGTACCAGTTTTAACAAATTTCTATAAGACGATTTTCAGAAAAGTATTGAAGCAATAGTTTGCAACTGTTCATAATACCATTAATATTACATATAAATGTTTTTCTCCAACAGTATTTTGCTTCATTTCAAAAACAAGTCAAAACTGTTTCAATAGTGAGTTTTTTTGCGAAACTTTTATGTTTTAATTGAAATTGCTGACTCGCAATACCTAAATACGCTAAAATTAAGTGGTATATGTGGAGGAAATAAGAGTTTTTCAACTGGTTGAGAAAAACTTTACCGTAATATATGCTACGGAGAGGTTCATTTTACGAACAATCATTTGAAAAGTAAAATTGGTCAACACATCGTTTCAGCTAAGCATTCAGAAAATAAAGAGATCAAGTCAAAATGGGACAACATATGATTTTTGAATCACTCAGGGATGTATAAGCCGAAAAAGAAAGTTTCAACATTATTTTGCTGATACGGCTAAAGTATTATTGAAGCCGACATTCTATTAGGTAAACTGAACCAACCTTCATTTAAAGTATATATGGAAAAGTATGCAAGCAAGTCATACCTGATGGATCAACTTTACAAAAGTTTTATATAGAACCTCTTCATACTAAAACTGTGGAAATATCGGAAATATTCTTGGAAAAATGACGTTCATTTTATTATGGATGAGACAGCAAATACCTGTAATAGACATATACTCAGTGTGTTAGTGGGACCGCTGAATGGTGAGCTCATTAAACTTATGATTATATAAATATTTTTCTTGAAAAACAAACAACACAACAAGCATTCATATACACATCATACTTTATGGCCGAATAGTCAATTCGAAAAAATATAACTTGTAGATATAGATGAAGCATCATATATGCTTAAAGCTACGGAAAATATTAAAAGTATTTTTGTTAATTAAAATCACATTACATACATTGCTCATGCTTTGAATCGAGTCTGTGAATCAATTCATTAGAAACGTTTCGTGGTAAATATATTTATTGCAAATGAGATGATATTATTTAAAAAAGTGTTCATAACATCAAAATTTATTCAAAGAAATAACAGAATTGTATCGTAGCACGTCAATTCAGCTTTTACAATTGAGCTTACGACAATTGAGCTTTGCGATAATTGAGCCTCCAACATTTAAGCTTTAAGACAATTAAACTTTTGACAATTAAGCTTAAATTTTTTATTTTAGTCAATGTTATGAGACTTCAGTATAGACCGCATTTTTTAACCTCGAGATTACAACCGACTTCAAAATAGCACTTTATAATGGTTTTTATATATATTAAAAACTAATCAATATTAAGACTGTACTAACAGTCACTTATAGAGTAACTGATTGAATCATTGACGGTCACAATTTATATAGACTTCATATGAACTTATTAATAATCGGAAATATACTAAAATATGCACGAGCATGTGAACTCTAACAAATTGCTAGAATATTTAGTATATTGGTTTGCGTTATGAGACCACTAATAGTTTGAAAACTTCACTGAAGAAGTATCGTGTCAATAGACAGTACACAACATATCACTGTACTGTTGTGATCTGCATAAGAGTGGATTTCGACTTTATAAAATGAGGCTCAACTGTCATAGGCTCAAATGACGCAAAGCTTAATTATTCGCAGGCTCAAATGTCGCAAAGCTCAATTGTCTTCAGCTTAATTGTCGCAGCTTAACTGTCGAAGCTCAATTGTCTTCGGCTCAAATGACATGGAACCAATTGTATTGATCACCAGAGCCTATAATTACAAGATGAAGTACTTGATCTAAGACTGGTCTTTACTACTTAAAAAATTTCTTAAGTACCAAATAAATCAATTTGTTACAGTTTTAGTGATCGTCTGTGTATATGCACTAAGTAAATTATTTCTCGTATTACGGCTGAGTGACTTTCTGAAAGGGATTTGGACTTAGCAGTTAAGTACAAACTCGATTTTCTACTGATCTTCGTATCCATGAGTTGAATTGAGTGATCTTTTCATCTAACCCTTTGAGGTGTCACTTAAATGCTACTGTCCTTCCACTAAAATAGCTTAATCTAAGTGAGAATTGTACCAGTTTGCTAGCGACCTGATGGTATCCTCAGCTTAGTTTCAATTACTAAATGGACACTTAACCATTCTATAGAATACTTGGATAAAATTGTCTCTTCATAATGTTTTTATGATATTGTGAAAAATTGATATGTAAAACTTAGGATCAAGAAAGTCAAGTAATGCACCCAAATCATCTCATGATATGCATCGTCATAAAACTATTCGATGGAAATACCTGATATCAAACGAATTACAAAAGACATATGTAGATTATTCAGTTGTCATTTAAAGACTATTAAAACATATTGCAATGCAATGAGCATTACTTGAAATTTTGAATAGTCTTAAAGAGTGCATGTTATGAGTGTGTCTCTCAGAACCTTATTTCGTACTTATCTATCAACTAATTCAGTAATAATAGAGAAGTAAATTTCAAGTTATTAAGAAGTCATAATCCATGCAAATTTCGTCTTAAACACTCAATTAATAAAAGTAAATTATTTCCAAATTTTTTATTCATATGCTGATTTTTAACATTTTGGATGAAGAGATCTATTGACCTTCTATCTATTTTCATTCCACATATCACCTCAAAAATAAATAAAAATGAAATTGCACTCATTTTTGGGTGAGTTTAGCCATTGCTGATTCTGAAATACAAGTTTGTTATCTTTAACACTCAACAATTTTAGCCAAGAGTACCTAAAATGTTTTAACTTTAAAGGACAATCTATATGCAAATGCTTTTAACATGCTTAAAAAACAGAAAATGTCCCGTTCAACCTTAAATTAGTTGATGTTTATCAAAAGACTTTTGACGTCACACTTAAAGACTTAGAAGTAGCAAAAAAAATATTAAACGAGTTCGAATTTATGAAGTCTTTATCTAAACTGAAAGATTTACTAGATTTAACCAATTTCTATCGAAAAATGTAGATATGGTTTCTTCGCAAAATTTCTAATTCAAATAAACGATTGATTGCACTCTCATTACCTATGACTTAATTCAATGTAATCCTAAGATATAGCACCTTGAAAAATCCTTTTCGTCATTTAGATCTATTTTCTTTTGAAATCAATAGCCTTGACGCTGATCATGAATTTTATGAAAATTTTTCCCAACACTATCTTTCTACTGAGTGACGATTTAGCTAAAGTTATACGAATGTAGAATAACATTTTGATAAGTTATTGCTCATTATAGGTCTAGTTATTCTCTATATAATTGATTTACAAATACAGTTAGACCTATATAATTATCAACTTATTTTCCTTTGAAAGTATATGCAACTAAAGGTTATTCGTTACATTTTGATTGTTATTAAATGTGATTTCTAAGAAAAATCACATGAATTTTGAGAAAATGAATCGTGGTATCACTATTTCACAATTAAAAAATTATTAATACAGTGAGATTTCGATATTTTAAAGCAATTGGACCAATACTCCTTATTGACTGTTAGAAAGTTACGTAATCACTCAATGACTAATTGACTTAATTCATTATACCAGTTACGGTGTAGTATACTATAAGTTATACTAAAATTTTCTTAAATTAAAAAAATGCAAAATCAAATTTAACTGAATTGGAGACACTTTACAGCCTTAATGCCTTCCATTTTTGAGTTAGTGATTGCACTTTAAATCAATAGTTCTGACTACCTGTATTGTATTTTCCTGAATACTTGAATCATTAAACTCGACAATATTTTGTGACTGTCTCAAAAGTTTTTGGTGTCAGTACAAACTTTTATTTCATTCTTAATCGTTCTTATCCACAGACCTCCGGACATAACCCACCCGTCATCTACTACTCGAACTTTAATTTATGCCTCAAATAAAAATGAATTAAATAAGCACAATCTGCATGCCTAAAAATGCTTTTCAAGTATTCATATAAACGTACTATCGACCAAAAAAGTATGTCAAAATGTGTGTCTAAAGGCCAGTAGAAACTAATCAGAATAAAACCAAATAAAGAAAAGATTTAATAAATAATTTTGTCATATTATTTTGATAAGTATTATTTCTAATATAATGAAATGCAAAGCTCATCTTTATAATCCTTATAAGCTTTAATTTCTATAAGTGTTATAATATGTATCGAATTTTAACATAAGGAACTTATACCTCAGCCGATAGCCCGCTCTGCAGAAAGTGTGATACGAAAATGCTATTTCACTAATTTACGCGATATTAATCTTGTTCTTATGCATAACTGACCAAATTGTGACTTATCTCTTATTAAATGGTAGATCAATAAAATATTTGTAGATCCTATAATGAAGTTTTAACGCTTTTGGTAGATAAGCAGATCGACAATATGATAGATCGCATATTAGAAGAAAACCAATAGTTTTTGCAAAAATGTAAATAAGTGCAAAAATTCCTAATTGAATTTGGTTTTGCTGTCCAATTTTGCTGAAATGCATGAATTGTAATTTGTTTTCTATATTTTTGTCGTAAAATAAAAATTGTCATGTTTTCATTTTTCTTAATTCAATTATTTTCAATGTTTAAAAGATGAAGTAAAATAGCTCTAACTTTTGAGCTTAATTTCACAGCCATATTATTCCATATTAAAAGTCTAGCCTTTAGCTCTTCATGAAAAAATTGTTTAATTGTCGATTTGAGGCAAGGCTTTTATAGACTTTAAATCCATAAACATATTTATGTATAAATGCAAGAGGGGCACTTTGCAATTTTATGCTTAGCTTAAAATGTTTTTCAATGTTTAAAAGTAAAAATGAAAGTCATAGGTATTAATACATAACAATTCTTAATTTACAATAAGGAATTTAATATACAAAATATTTAATTATATATGATTTAAGGAATCTTTATTACTTTTTATTTATATGATAAAAAAAGTTGAAAGCGCCTCTCTTGCATTTATGCATAGATATATTACTATTTTCATAAAATTCAGTGAAAGCAGTTAAAAGTACTTAAGGCCCAAAATTTGAAGTCATTTTTTTATATTTGAAATGTTAAAAATGTCACCCTTCGACATTCTAAAGCTCTATCGGTTCGGTTATGCTTGACGTCGTTCATCTTAAAACGTGAATGAGCTATCATTCAATTTTCTATGCCTTCATATGTTCGCATATCTCGTAATCAAAACTTATGTGGTGTGTAATTGTCGTTAAGCTTGAGACTTAGCTGCTTATTTGGACAGACGATCATTTTAAAGCAATCTGAAAAGTAGAATTTTACTTTTATTTATTGACCGACACTAAAAGGTGAATCACATTTGATTATGCTGTGCTCATGATGGCAGATAACAAGTTCAAACTTAGTTAACATAATCCATGAAAAATTGAGTCCGATTATGTACTATTACAAACTTGCAGTGAGAGATATAGAGCTGGTATGCTCAACAATTATTGCTCACTACTGTTTGTCCAATGATTAAAGGTAAAACAGTTAACAGTCCAAATTATATGACTCGCCTTTTTCCGAACCTGATCTTCAATTGTATGACCACAAGGTTTCAAATGTAGATTTGCAACACTTAATTAGTGTTCTTGAATTGATCTAATTGTAAATTAACAATTGATGTCTCAACTACTCTTTCGAAATTTCATAAGTACATCTGTATTATTACATCCTTTCATCAAACCAGTGATCAATTGAACAATTCTTTTTATAAAGTTGTTCAATCATTAGAAGCTTCTACAGCGATACCAATGAATTAGTTACACTGAACTTTAATACAGTAATACCTCGATAAGTGAATATCTTTAAAGTGAATGGTCGTTACAGCGAAAGCAATGATCTGTTGCCGACACACATGAACTAATGCAGAATAATCTATAGTTAAACTTCGTTATAGTTAATATGAATTATAGGTCACCATTGATTTATTGTATCAAGATTTTACTATTATCAGAATAAGGAAATATCATATAATGTAGGCCTGGAAGTAGCTGGAAGATGTTAGCTAAAAAGACACGATTTTTAGTTGACATAAGGAGCAAATATCTTACAGTATCTGTGCTAAGTTTCCACTCAAATGAATGATCATTCAGTATCGATTTAATATTCTTGGAGCAGTATTTAGATAAAATAGCGTATATTGTGAAAAATGAAATATTTCTTGCATAGTTTTATTACCATAGTAAAGTCGGTTTATAGAAGTAGGGCTTATGCCTAAACAATATCCTAATGCCATTTTTGCTTCATAGTTATAGAAGGGATAAGTATTTTAAGTTGTAGTATTAATATATATTTATAACACAAGATTAAATAGTATTTTATCAAAGCTTTTCAGCAGTTGTCCATTAATGATAAAAACTAGCAGCAACTCAAAAAAGACTACAAGTGTCAACTAGTAGTTTAAACGAGTCACGAAAGTTCTCAAGCGAATATGAGGCTAATGTTGTCTTAATTACGTAGCGATATGAGTTCAAATGCATTATAAAGCACTTTTGAACAATCAATTTTGTCAAGCAAGGTTAGAAGTAAAGATTATTTATTTAGATAAAACAACTAGTGACCCGAGTGAACAGATTTTACTGAGCCTTTTCCTGGACTTTGAAAGTGCAAGGGGGCCAAGTTAAATGCTTTAGATGAAAATTTCAAAATTAAAGTGTTATTTCGGAAATAGCAGTAAATTCTTTAATCAAAATTCCAATTATTGCTCTTGAATGGGAAATTATGACAAAAATGAAATTATTGAAGAAATTTAAATCAATTTTTTGAATATCATTAGATTTAGCATCATTAAGTAGTTTAGGGTTTTGAGATGCGAAAACTTTAAATTCATTACGTGTTACTGAAAAATAGACTTTAGAGCAAATTTCAGCTTTAACCATTCAAACATTCAAACGATTTCTTTCATCAGTCCAGATATTCTTCATTACACTAGAAACTCGTTCTACGAAATCATACTCAATTAGGAACGCCATAACAGTTACGATGATTTTCAGCAAATTTGGTCTGTTATAATTTTTTAATAATTATTCAAAAGAGAATGGATTCACTACAGGAGCACTATTGAACTGATTTATTGCTATTTACAGTATTTGCCTAATTAGTGATCGAACAAAGTAAAGTTCATAATAACACAAAAGAATTTCATTCTCATACTTTGAAAAAAAATCATTCCTGGACGTCTCAATGTCAAGGAACGATATCGCTCTGGACACAGGACAAGGATAGAGGTCTCTATTCCTGGACGCCTGGTCACTCTGCTAGTGACACGTAATTAGACAGGTTTTATGGTATTAATGAGATGATTAATTTTTTTCGCTTGGAACACACTACTTCAAACCATAGTTCATAAATTAAATAAATTTAGTATGACTATTGTTCAATATTAGTGTTTCCGAATACGAGGTATAATTAAGTTGAAATTAAAGAGTAATCGCTATTAAGTAACTGGAACTATTAAGGTGTCAAATATTAAAATTGTTCTAATAATAAAATATTTTTATGCATTTGTTACTCGAATAGATTTTTAAAAAGCTCATTATTCGAGATGAGTAATAGATTTAAAACTTTCAAATTTAGAAGAAATTTTCCTTTTCACTAATCCTACGCCTCATAATTTTTAGCTGACAAAAATATATTAATAAAACTAAAGCTGATACATTTTCACCTTTAAAGATTACTAAATCTCCGATTATATAAGAATCTTTTAAAGGTAAACTCAAATTTCGATAATCAGTTTTCTTAAAAGTTTATGCTTATCAATGTTTACCTAATAAGCTGATGCGTAAGAAATTTATTGTCAAAATCTGAGTTACTTTTAAAAAACCTTATGTTTAAGACCTATTGGTTTTAAAAATAATACGTTGTAACAGAAGAGTTGATCACAGTTTAGATGTAATTAACCTGTGCTCTAATTCAAAGAATAGTAGTCAGATTCACATATTCAAACTAACGATTTTACAATGGAATGCAGGATATTATTGTTGTAAATCACGCTCATATTTGATCTAAGTCAAGTATAACAGTATACAGCACTTAATATGCTCTCATATGCTTATGGAAAAGGACGCCGCTCTGTAATCTCTGAAGAAATTAAAAATACAGTATAACCCCGTTAATACCAAGTCGAACGGACCGGACAAATCACTTCGTATTAACGGAACTCCGTTATAATGAGTTTGGCTTCCTTGTTCTAGCTTTCCATAAATGCTTGCATACACTTGTCTTCATTATTCATAATTGTTGTTAGTATTGTATAGTCTTTGAGTTTATATCAAACATTGAGCTCTTCTGCGTACCGCTATCCATATCATTAATTAAAGTGATTTTATCTTCCAATGAAATTGGTTTGCGTTCAATTTTAGACATTTTATTGCAAATCAGTTGAATTTTTACACAATTATCATAATTTAATGAAAAGCAAATACCGATAATTAGTATTGTTTACAATTTATTTGATAATGACAAATATAGGTAGCGATTGAAATTAAAATAATTTTAAACAGTGAAATTCGTTATAAAGGCGTACTAATTTATACTGTTGAGACCATAAAACCTACTTCTTTCTAACGGGGATTCACTAATATGAAGTTCGTATTAACAAGTTAATTTTAACCCTATTCTTATGATGCCTTTGTGGAAACCGAACTAATTGCTTCGTTATATAGGAGTTCGTATTAACGGGGTTATACTGTATATAGTTTATTGAGTGAAGCAAATTTCAATGTTAAATATCAAACATCAAGCATAAGTCTATTAATGATTCAAAGTCAAACCAGGTTCAAACATTAATACGATCACAACATTCAGAATAAGTCAGATAAATATATAAATGATTGGCTCACTCATTTGTAGTTTCTTCAGAGATTACAGAGCGGCGTTCTTTTCCATAAGCATATGGGAACACGTTACATTAAATTACATTTTTGGTTTGATGAGACAGATTTTTTACAAACAAATTTAGTATTATGGATTAAAACTGACCTATGGTTCGGGTTTTTTAGAAAAGTTATTTAGAATACAACGTTTTTATATTTTCTAGACTATTTATGAGTAAAAACTCAAATTTCAACTGAGTTTCAATTTTAGAAATAGGTTGCTTTTTATGTCTCACTATATTTTAAATGAATTCTCCATTTTGAGGTTATCATGTAATATTTCCGAGCTAATTACTCAGATTTTTGAGATAGTATATCGTTAATCAGCTCATTTATTTTTTAGAACCGATATCACATGAATTTCAATCATTTTCGCGTGAGCTTCAGACTTCGATATTAACATCGTTTGAGTCAAAAGATTTAATAAGTTTTGACAATACAACCCGACCAAATTGAATGATAATTGAATGTATATGGTATCAATGGAAAGCTCTTTCTAAAAGCTTCAAATCGATATATCATAAGTTGAGATCCTCCAACAAACTAGGTTTTTAAAATTGAATATTTATATAAAACAAAATTCTCAACATTTTTGAAACGAGGTTTATTGTTTTATTGTCAGAATATTTCTTATATGCTATCAAATACGTTGAGGTAGTTTTTTCAAAGCATCAAAAAGCATCAAATTTATTTATGCTAATCTACGAAGCAGTTTCTCTCGAAGTTCTACTCAAAAATATTGTTCTTAAAAGTCATTATAATTAATTATTTTAAGCTAATAGTATTTGGTTTATGGTTTGTATCGCATACACAAAATGGATTCTTACAAATTCTATTAAAATCATAATGTTGACATTGGAAATCAGCATCACAACTAAAATATACACATTTACCATTATCTGGTCTATAATTGGGTTCACATCTGCAGACGTTATCCACTCAAACCTGATGATAATCAAATATATCAAAACAGTCGATATTGCCCGAACACGTCTTTCCAACATATAATACACAAGATTTTGTATTTAGATCGTAATAATAGTTTGATTGACATTCGCATGTGTTTTTGACACAAAGTTGATTAGAAGCACACTCATTGTTGTAATTACATGATTTTTCGATGGATGAGGAATTTACATTACATTCTATAAAAGCAATACTTATAATTAAAACATTTATTATGGTAGAATTGAATAATAGACCCATTTATGCAATATTTCTTTTAAAGCTCACTCCAATCAGAACCTCTTTTCTAAAACATAATTTAAATCTTACTTCAGTTATTTATAAGCTTTAATTTCTTTTTTGTTGAAAGAAATTTGATCATATTAATTAGAGGTAACTTAGTTTTATTTTTTTCATCCAATAATAGAATCCAGTAATTGTTAATGTTTTTATGAATATGAAGGTCAATTGTTTAATTGCTCTCATTTAGTTATATCTTAAGTGTTATAAAGATGATTGATTAGAAGTTGGAGGTTCCACACTCAACTCGGTTCAAAGTTAGACAAAACGATTAGTCGAGGACCGAATACATTTCTTAAAACTTCCTAACTCTCATAAAGCTAGATTCAAGTTGATCACATCGATGATTTGAAAAATAGTTATTCATATATCCATTTCATTTGAATAGTTGAATGACATTTAGTTTCAAAAAAATTCTTAGATATTAATTTTCAATATAATTGGGTTGCAAATTAAATCTAGGATTAAATATAACACTATTGAAAGAAGAACAAAAACTCAGGTATCCTGAAGTTCGAGCCTGAGCGTTCGAGTTTATGATTTAAGCGTAGTCAAAATAGAGTTTTTAATTATAAGAATTTTAATAGAGACAGAATTAAACTTTACTTTAATGACAATAATTAAAAATACACACAGAATAAGAATTTTAATAATTTAACAGATTTAAATTTTATGTGCAGCAAAATATCTTTTATTAGACCAGATATAATCGGTACTACTTTAGATTGTATTTTCAACAAAGAAATCGTTAAACCTCATAACAGACCATTTAAATGTTGGTATTGTAATCAAGTGACTTAGGTACAGTAGTTGAATGACTCATAGATACGTAGAGAAAGAGGTTGTGTGTACTTCCATCAGAATCCGCCCCATCTGATTCTGATGAAACACGGTGAGGGTATTAGGGTTCATTGGTAAAATATATTAGAGGTTTCATTTCTTGAAAATATGCTACAGGGGGGGCCCAAAACACTTAATAATTCGAATATTCACTAGCTTATAACTTGGAATCCGTTGCACATACCTTAATGAAAATTTGTGTGCTATGAGACAATAATGAACTGTATTCAGTGATGCCATGATTTTTGCATTTCACTCTTTATAAGCGGGTAATTTGAAAATTTAAAAATTTCAAACGTTTGTTCGGAGTATTGCTCTTCGAGATTGGATCCAATCTCTTTTGTTTTTATGATAAAACATTATCAGGTATAAATTAGTAAAAGATTGAGTCCGATCTCGGAGGGCAATGGATTTAAAAATTGCACAAACTTTTCATGTATACTTACAAAATTCATTTAGAAGAACTTTTTTTGTCAACTGTTTTATTTCTTTTCTTAAAATCGTACTTGAGATTTATCATCAAAATATGAGATGATGCTGTTTGAGTCTTGCGCTTACTAATGTATTCAAACTAGTACGACAGCAAAGAGCAAGCATTATACTTAAAAATATTTTACTATAAAACAAAAGAGATTAGATCCGATCTCGAAGGGCAACACTCCGAAAAAACGCTTGAAATTTTTAAATTACCCTCCTATAAAGGGTAGAATGTAAACTTTATGCTATCTCTGAATACAACTCATTATTGTCTCGTAGTATACAAATTTTCATTGAGGGGTGTGCAACGGATTCCGAGTTATAAGCTAGTGAATATTCGAATTATTAAGTGTTTTCGGCGTCCCTGTAAGCATATTTTCAAGAAATGAAACTCCTAATATATTTTACCTATGAACTTTAATACCATCACCGTGTTTCATCAGAATCAGATGGGGGCAGGTTATGAATGAAAGTACGTACAACCTTTTTCGGTCTTTTATATGCAATTTGAAACTTGAGAATTTTAGTCAAACTTTATATTTATTCATTTGGTGATAAGTAATCAAATTTTTGGTAAGAAGCTCGAAAGCTTGTCTAAACGAGCTGCGAGCCGGGCTCACCAGGTTCGAACCTGAAACTCAGTCGAGATTTTGTCCTTCATTAATATTGTTAAGCTTACAAGGAAGCATCTGATCACAAAGTAACGAATTTTGAAAATATTTTTACCATGAGTTAGTCATGATATGAGATGATCATAAATGCTATTCAAATCGGCTGATCTGCACAAGAGAACAATCTATTAACTTTTGAAAATGGTTAATCAATACAAAACTCAATAGCATTTACTATATGGTTAGCAAAGTTTTGAGTAATCTGAGACAAAATAAGTTCAAGTTAGAGTGACAAATCATGCACATGTGTATGAACGATAGGATAGTTACATGAAATCCTCAAAATACATCTCAATTAGGATTACAGTCTCAAGCTTTTAATTGTATTTTTCCTAACCATACACCTGTACTTGAATATAAGTTAACTTCTATAAAGGCATGACTAGAAAAAATACAATTGAAAGCTTGAAACAGTAATCCTGATTGAAATATACATTAATAATTGAAATATAACAGAGATTTGAGAATTTCGCGTAACTATTCTACTGTTCATACATATGTGCATGATTTGTCACTCTTGGATTTATTTTGCCTTAGGTGGCTACTCAAAACTTTGCTAACCATATAGTAAATACTATTGAATTTTGTATTGATTAACCATTTTCAAAAGTTAATAGATTGTTCTCTCGTGCAGATCAGCCGATTTGAATAGTATTTATGATCATCTCATACCATGACTAATTCATGGTAAAAATATTTTCAAAATTCGCTACTTTGTGATCATGTACTTCCCTTGTTGGATCAATATCAGCTTTTTAAATGTTCCAAGGAAAGTTTTGATCTTCATTTTTAGAAATCAATAAAAGACATTTTCTAATGTACAACAATGGAAAAATCATTTTGGATTTACAGAACTAAATTTAATGTTCGAATCAATAATTTTGAATAAAATTTGTCAATTTTTTGTAATTGAAATGGTAAATGCATTCTTTCATGAGAAAGATTAAAAATTTTGGTTCAATACAGGAGAGTGCCTGTAGAATATATTTAAAGTTTAATTTGTTGATTCCTTTAATTTTATAATGTATTTTAAGTTGCCAAACCTTCCGGATTGGCCAGGAGTCTCCCATATTCGTCAGGAGGAGGGCTTAACTGGGCGAGGCGATTTGAGTTTACCAACAACCCTTGGATTGTCTCATGATACGACAAGTATTAAATCTAATTATGTATAGTTTGGTAATAACAGAATTTTTGTTACTTTTTATAATGGAATCTATGGAGAAATCAAAGTTCAAAAGCTTTTTGACCCCTTGCAAACTGGATGACAGAAGGGTAAGGCTTAAATTTTTTTGAGTAAAGATCGGAATGGGATTCTAACTACCTATCTAACTTATCAAACTAATCGAACAAAGTTGACCCACGATTTCTATAAAACTCAAATTGCAGTTATAGTGTTCTTAACTTATCACTGTTAAAATCCTATAGTAAATGTTAATAAACAATATAACTACATATAAATATTTTGTATATATACTATCCAAAATTACATATTATTTTACAGTTTGTAATTCATTAAACATTTATGTGTAGTTATTTTGTTTATTAACATTCACTATAGGATTTCTAGCAATGATTGATTAAGAACACTATAACTGAAATTTGAGTTTTATAGAAATCGTGGGTCAACTTTGTTCGATTAGTTAAAAGTTAGAAGGTAGAATCCATTCCGATCTTTACTCAAAAAATAAATTCAAGCCTTACCCTTCAATTTGATATAAGTGTCATCCAGTTTGCAAGGGGGTCAAAAAGCTTTTTGAAAACTTTAATTTCTCCATAGACTCCATTATAAAAAAGTAACAAAAAATTCTATTATTATTAAACTATACATAATTAGGATTTAATACTTTGTCATATCATGAGACTATCCAAGGGGGTTGTATTGGTAAACTCAAATCGCCTCGCCCAGTTACAAGCCAAAGTTTCCCTTCCTCCTTTGTGGAACTATGATGTTTGGCTCCCTTTGCTTTTTTATATATCCCAGATTCTGTTGCAACACGTTTGGTAACCATAATTTTAAAGCGCTTGATTTCGGATTCACGATCAATGCATACTCAAAGGCAATAAAAGTGCTACAGATTTGACCCTTTAAAAGACACTTTCTTGCATTATAAGTGCTTTTGAAAGAACATTGTCGGAAAGTTTATGGGATTCTACCTAATTTGGCACTCGGGATCTGATGTTAAATTTTAATAGAGGTCATCAGCCTGATCAAAATTGCCAATGGGCCCACCTCCGTACAACTTATAG
The DNA here is from genome assembly GCA_018873245.2 of Archegozetes longisetosus. Classification (NCBI taxonomy): domain Eukaryota; kingdom Metazoa; phylum Arthropoda; class Arachnida; order Sarcoptiformes; family Trhypochthoniidae; genus Archegozetes; species Archegozetes longisetosus. The sequence goes on from JAEMBT020000008.1 coordinate 5,133,062, forward strand.
TTTAAGCGTTAAAGTTTTAAAATGGGATAAAATATAGATTTATTCGATTGATATTAAAGATATCGAAAAAAAGTTTTTATATTTGTAGTTAGCGTTAAATTCTACATCGAAATCATATACCATTTATTCAAAAATCTTAATATAAAAAAATCGAAAAATTCGATACAAAATTCGAATATCTCGAAAACTATACGATATAAAAAATTTGATTTGATATTCGGATAAAAATACATATAGATCCATTAAAAAATGAATTTATAAAAAATGTAATGTTCAGCTTGAATAATATCAAAACCATCAAGCATGTCTTCACAGTGAAAACGCTACGGTCCACAAGGAGTCGGCCCCCAGAATGGCTCTTGTGTCCAGGGCCTCAGAACTGTCGGTTGTTGTGCGCACATATCGACAGTTCTGTGGTATCTCGGGTATGCACGACATCTGCTCGAGATTCCAATTCCCGCAGAATTTCTGAATGATATCTGCGTGGAATTGGAGGAACAAGAGTAAGCCTCGGCGGCGAATAAAATGGGAAGTCTGGTGGGGGCGGAGGATGGGGTCCCCAACAAAATATTAAATTTTACATCATGATTAAATATGTTATCATACATTAAAAAATATATGATAGGCAGGGTTCAGCAATGTTCTTTTCAAATTACTAATCAATTGTCTTACATGCGATTAAAGTACTTGCCAGCTAAGAGTGAAGTAAACCATGCCCTCAATTTGTACGTATGCTGGTATAGTATTCCATTTTTTGTTGTAAATTATTTTGGCTCTAAAGTTGAATGCACGACGTGTATGTTACGTGATTGGTTGGAATCTTCTCTATAAATTTTGGGGGCGTGGACTACATCATTCTTAGTTGGCAAACACTTAGTGTCGTTATTGATTGAAAGTGAACAAATTATCAGAAAAATGAAGTATAATAATAAAACGTTCAAAACTACCTTATGCTTTGTTTTGTTGAATCATCTGTTCTCATCAACAAGGATTAGCGGGTTTTCATTATTTCAATAGATTTTATTAATCATAGATTAAATCAATCGTTTCTAATTTTCACTAATGTCATCACTTAATCTTAAAGGCGAACTTTTTCCTATTGCGACTATTCAGCTGAAATGCTTTTACTCTTATATTTTAAATTGATATGAAATAAGAATTTGAATTTCAATAAGTCTTTGAATAATTTTATAACGAATTTTTTCAAAGTCATCTAATCACTTAGATTTTATCAAACAAAATTTTATTGCTATAAAATAGTTATAATAATTTAATAAGAAACTAGATATTAAAACAACAGCTCAAAATTTTAACCTATGCACAGGTAACTCTTGATGTTTAATGACAACGTTTTGTCTAATTTTATAAAATTTTATCAGAAATTCAATTATAATAATTATTGATAGACTTCTTGTAATTCTAGTATTGTGTGGAAGCAAAGATAAGTGAATTATTGAAGTTACTCTCTTCATATCAAATAAGATTATAATTTATATTTTTGATAAATAGGTTATTAAATCTTAATAACGTTATAATCAAAATTTTCATTAATTTTAATAACCATAACATGTGCTGATAGGGCCGAGAGACCAGATGAATGTGGCAACCCAAATTCTGGATCTATCAAATGTCTATTGAGGAAACTTATTGAATAGTTCATTTTCGTTAAGAAGTTTCATTAGAGGTAATGTCAATTTTCTGTTTAGAATTTTTATTTCCGTAAATCTCACAAAAACAAAAAGAAAAATTCGTGGAATATAGTTATAAGTTTTAATTCTGTTTTAGTCTAGTTTCTGAATGAAATCACATAAACTAATCTGAAATTTCGAATGATTATTTAGGTCTAATGCAAGGTTCAATCAATTTGAGAGGCGAAGTAATACTTCCAGTTAGAAATTTACCTAAACATCAAAACACTTTAGACTTAACACCATGTAATGAACCTTTAAATAGACCAGATCTGACATGTTTTCACAGCGGAGATGGAATCAGAGTCAACCAGAATCCAGGAGTCAATTCTCTACATGTAGTAATGCATAAAAAAGGCATAATCAACACGCAGAAGCCCTGTCTAAAGTGAATCCTCACTGGGATGATGAAACTCTATTTCAAGAAGCCAGGTATTAACATGTTATTTATTGGTTCATAACCTCGTCTTTACCTTATCTTTGGGCTAATGCCATAAAGTGTTATTTGTAATATTATTTGATTTAAAGTTAGCACTTTATTAGACTGACCCGACGTTACATTAAGGTTCGGTACGTATTCAAAAATGAAAACTATCTCAATAAAGTTTGTAACTAAATATTACACACTTTTTCGATATATAAATCTCAAAACTTTGTGGCAAGCAAGATATAAAATATAGTCAAAAATCGGATCATTTTTGCCCATTACTCAAAAGGTGTAATTAATTGATATTTTCTCAGATTTACAACTAATCAAAAGGTTTTAAGGGAGATGTGTGTGAATTATAAAAATAGGACATATAGTTTTAAATGTTAGGCGTAATCGTTAGTAAAACTAGTTAATTATTTAAAGCAGCCATGATTACAATGAATTTTTTGAACAAAAAACAAATTTAGAGTAAAATTTAGATAAACTTATCAGTAATTTTTAAGGCTAATATAATTTTCATTAATAATTAGTCACAGCAATAAAAATTTAAAACTTCTCACTTCAATCAGTTTATGTATTCATAATATTTGTTGTTAACAACATATGAAAAGTTTACACGTAGTTCTCATTAATAATCATGATTTTGAAATCAAATGCACGTATACAAAATAAAATGTTATTTGTTTAGAAAATATTAACATTTAATGACTGTATTACATAGTCTAAACAAATGTGTCGGATCAAATAATTGCGATGCAGTAAAGCCTATCTAACCTGAACACGCAATTAAATGGTTTTTAAGAACATTAAAAATAAGTTCTGATTTTCTATGGATTTATTTTAGCTCTTTTTAAGAACCATTTATCTGCATGTCACAATTAGAAAAGTTTTCCTGTGTTCGAAAATCATTCTTAAGAAATCTAACCAAACATTATTTAATTGAGATCTGCCTTTGATAAGTTACTCAACATTTTAGATATTTATTTGATCATTTGTAATGTATTGTTCAGTTCTTTTGGAAAATTTAGTAAAGTTTTGCTGTGTCTGAAAATAATTGAAAAGATCAAACTAAATATTATTTTAATTAAGACTTATCTTTGATAAGTCACCCAACACTTCAGACATCTATTTGATCAGTTGACATACATTGTTGAGCTCTTTAGGAAAATAAATTTGTTTTTGACTATTTATAGGAGAATATTGATAGCTGAAGCAAATAAAATCAACTTTGGCAAATATTTACCATCAATTTTAGGGAAGAGATTAATGGATTACTTTGATTTAAATCTGGAGGAAGTGAGATACGCAAAATACAATCCAAATTTAGACCCCTCTTCGATTCAAGCGGTCGGTATGCCAGCTCTTCGTTTGGATCACTCACAGATACCTTCTTTATTTAGAGTTTTACTCAATAGCTTTAGACAATCGTATAGCTTTAACCTGAGGGATAAATTTTTCGAAATGTCCGATATTTGGTTCGAAAATGTAATCAGGCACTCATACATGAGTAATCATAAACTCAATAGTATTTTCTAGACATTCATAAATTTCAATTTAATGTAATGACAGGCCGGTGTAATACTTAAAAGGACTGGTATATGATCTGAATAGAAATGTGGGCCCATTCATAACCACTGATGCTAAAGATCTTCTATTCTTCAATCCACGTTCACCCCAAGTCTTACGAGGGAGTTCGGGACTATGTAATAACCGATTTCAAAATATTTTATGGCATAAATAACATGTCATATGATGTTCGAAATGACGTATAAAAAGGCTGACCGCTAGACACTCACAAGTTATGACCACTCAAAAGTGATTTTCTAAGGTCTATTACTATTGATTCCTATGTATTTTGCCTATCAAATAAGTACTCTAACTCAGTCAAATTAGTCAATGGATGGCAATAATATTGTTAATAAAGAAATAATTCAAATCATTTTGAACAAAAGATCATCTGAAGTTTCATATTTAAAAGTAAGTTTCTATATGTCAATAGTTCTAAATTTTCGTATTTGTCATATCTCTTAACAAATTTCTTTAGAAATCCATTGAATTTAAAAGGCATGATAGATACGAAACAATTAGAACTATCGATATATAGAAAAACTTATTTTTAGATATATATTAAATTTCAGATTATCTTTTTTGTTCAAATTGATTTAGAGTTTTTCATTGTTAACAATATTATTGCCATCCATTGAGTAATTTGACTGAATTAGAGTACATTTTGATAGGCAAAACACATAGGAATTAATAGTAATAAGCCATAGGAAATCACTCTTTGAGTGGTCATAACTCGTAAGTGTCTAGTGGTCATCCTTTTTTATATGCCTTTTCAAACATCATATGACATGTTATTTATGCCATAAAAATATTTTTGAAATCGGTTATTACATAGTCCCGAACTTCCCTTGTTAGATCTACCGGCGATTAATATAAATCGCAATCGTGACCATGGAGTGGCCTCTTACGTCTATTATCTCCAATATTGTACTGGAGTTGAAATCAGAAGTTGAAAAGACTTGAATCAATTCATACCACCGAGTAAAGTGAATAAACTGAGGGGTGTCTATAAGCAAATTGCTATTGAATTTAACTCACAATTAGTTTGATCTAAAATTTCTGTTATGTTTTAAGGCATTATAAAGACATTGATCTATTTATCGGTGGATGATCTGAAGTTCACCTACCAGGCTCCATATTAGGTCCGACTTTTGCCTGCCTTAATGGTATTCAATTTTATCACTAGAAGTATGGTGATGGGTTTTACTTCGAAATTGGAGGAGAAGCCGGTTCTTTCACTTTGACTAATGATTGTTTTGCCAGATTAAAAGATACTTATAATCAAAATTTTTATCTAGTGTTAGATTTGGTTATTATGAACAGTAAGCATTGTTAAAAATCACGCTGACATTCAAGTTCAGTTGCTGCGAGTTCCGATTAAACTTTATTTTGCGATACTTGCAGCTCTAGTTTAAAATGTATTGTTGATGAACGTGATTTTCAGTAATGCATTTATTATACTGAGTATCGATATTAAGAAATAAGTATTATAGTCCTTATTTAATCTACAGATCAACTGAGTTACATACGACCTCATTAGCAAATCTATTGCGCAAAACAACTGATATCGAGAACATTTAAATGGTTCATATATTTTCCATAGATTTCTAATCCTAAAGATTCGTGCCACTCATTCGCGGAAATTGATTATGAACTTTGGCGAGAAACAAGATTCTTATCATAAGTAAATTACTATAATTTGTGATATGTTGAAATTAGATGAGACATAATATTATTGACAAAAATTAAACCCGAAATCGTAATTGAAATTGAAATGAAATACAACTGGAAATATTTTTCACCTTATTGGATACTTATTTCCTTTAAAAGTATATGTAACTAAATGTTACGCATTACATTTTATTTGTTATTTGTTTTTTTGAGGAAAATCACATAAATTTCGAGAAAATGAATTGTGGTATCGCTATCTCACAATTAGAATTTTATTAATACTGTGAGATTCCGATATTTTAAAACAATTGAACCAATACTCCTCATTGAATATTACAAACCAACTAGACCAGTTATACTGTAGTATACTATTAGTAATACTAAAAGTTGCTTAAATTAAAAAAGTCCAAAATCAAATTTAACTGAAGTGGAGACACTTTACAGCCTTGATGCATTCCATTTTTGAGTTATAGATTGCACTTTAAATCAATGGTTCTGAGTACCTGTATTATCGTGCCCTGAATTATTGGTGCTGAATTGACATGGAACTCAATGTTGTTATACTAATTAAATATCAAATGACTTGTTTTAATTTCATTTCTATTCATACTTCCTGTACAATCACTGTTCTTTTTTACAATTCCTGTCTTTACATCTGTGTCCTGAGCACAATCCTGTGCAATATAGGAAGATCCTGTACAGGTGGTAGGTCGAGTTGGTCATGGGAATAAGAGTCTCGAAGTAAAGCAAGTTTACGTAATAATAAAGGTTAACGCATTAACCTTTCCCTGTTTTCAATATAACAGTAAATAAGTAAATATAGGATATAATATATGTGCACTTTATCATAGACATTATACGTATGATATTAGTGCAGATTTCAGCAATTTTTTTTTTAATTATAAATGCATTTAACACTTGATTTGTTTGTAATATATTACTAAGAGAAGGTATTTTCATGTTGTTTAAAGTCAACACTTATTTTTTATTGTAATAAATCAAATGAATAATTTATAAGTAATTGAAATATTAAGATAATGACTACAAAACAGTTGGGTTTGTGAACACTTTCAAAGATGAGATAATGACATTGCAAAATGCAATTATTGTGTAAATACTCAACTTCAGGTTATATTGGATATAGGCAATGTCCTGGTAACCACATCACTCTTCTATACCCAAATCCTACATCAACAATAGTACGAGCTAGAGCCGACTTTGCTCCCAAATGTATAGCTGTTATTAAAGCTCATTAGCAGAATCGTTAATTAGTCATCTACACTAAAAGATAATCTTAATCATTGATTGAATTGAATTTTATTTTATGAAATCAAGTGAAAGTTTATGCAGGGCCTGAAACTGGGGATCAGGTTCAATCGAATATTGGTATTACGACATAAGGTCAAAGAGAAAATACCGAATGTAAAAAAGCCGAATTCAGCATAAGATCAAAATACGACATGAGATCTAATGCGACATACTTCCAAACAGATTGGTAACAGATTTCTTAATACTTGTTATTTATAAGAAGGGATATATGGTTTGAATTTAAGGTAGTTATTACTATGAAGAAGGAGGTAACCAAAACTATATTTTCCAGAATATTTGTAAATATCTTATAGCCATAGATGTTCTTTCTAGGCAGCCTTAATTTTATGCATGAAAACGAACTATCAACGTATTTAGGTACAAGCTACACTTACTAAACACATGCGCGCTGAACTAGCTAATTTTCCCTTTAAAGCATTGTGTTATTCCCTAATTCAATGCTCTTTTCTATCTAATAAAATTCCTGTGAAATAAAAAATTGATTTTGTACACAAACTTATTTAATAGTAAACTCTACTATTATTTTAAATTTTAATGTTAATTTCTACATACTTTCAATGCAAAAGTCTCGAATTTAAAATATTTCAACTTTCGTGTTAATTTATGAATTTTCTGGTTCAATTTTTAAATTTTATGAAGTTATAGAACTAAATAATTTTTCTAAAATATCTTTAGTTGTTCACAAACAGTAAATAATTCCAGGAATAGTTATAAGACTTCAATTATGTATTTGTTTAATAAGATATTAAGTTTTTTGACTATTTCAACTATTTTTCTGAATTCTATTCATTGTATCGATAATAATGATAAGAGTAATAATACTTATACTGAGAAATGGATCAAAATTTTAGACAATTTTGAAAGAATTTTTAAGTCTCAAACCGATCAACTCTTGGCTCAATTGGATTCTGTCAAAAATGATTTGAATGTTTCGTCAAATTGTATTACAAGTATTGAACGTCTATTACTTAGAGCTGCAAGAGATGAATGGGCTCTGAAAAGTGAGATCAATATATTAAACGCCTGACTGTAACTTCTCGTTGAAAATCACACTCGCATTCTAGTTAAGAAAGTTTAGATTTCGAGGTGTTCAAATTTAATTATTTTAAGAGTAAGATAAGTGGTGTTTCAAATGTTGAAATTAACTAATAGAACACTATTGGTGAGCGTGATTCTCAGTAATATGAGTCAAAATTCGTCGGTAAAACTATATTTCTATGTAATATACGTGAAAACAACTTTTTCCAATTCTTTCCCCTCATGTTTATTTAAAAATAGAAAAGTTCGAAATTATGTTAATTAATAGAACTTTATATCGAATAGTGTGGGATTCAATGGGTCGGTGGCCTTCAGGTTTCATTAGTGGTTCGTTTTCATCATTCGGGGATTACGACCAATGTTTGTCTATAAAGGATGAAAACAATAGTTTTCCAATAAGTGGAAAGTATTGTTTCCTAGAATTACGTCCACCAAAACCAGTGCACAAAATAAGTCTGAATAATACAAAATATCAGGATTCTTATTATGAATCTATTATCAACCATTGGATCAAAATGGATGGATTCGCTCCTTTGGCTAATGGTATTTGTTTGCCATCTGTTTGTACTGAGAATGAGATTCAGCAGATATTAACTAAGAGTAAGTGTTTTCAATTCACACTAAATTCTAACAGATCTTGAAAATCAAAGCACAAAGTTTGTCATTTATCTATACTTTTGTATTATTGTATGATTAAACTTAAGCCTTGACTTCATTGTCGAACTTAAGACTGAAAGTGAAATACTGCTCAACACAAGAAGAAATTGATAAAAAACCTCTTAGATTTGGACAAAAAATTGCTATGTATTCAATGCTATGTCATGTTTGAAATGCAGATAAACGTGTTATCTCTGAAAATTTGAAGCATAATTACAGTTCAAAAATAATGCAAAAACTGATAAAAAAAATTCAGAGACAAATTTTAAGTTTTAATTGCATTTCAATGTATAAATTGAATTTAATATAAATATTGATCTGATTTGTTCTTCCGCAGAACCATCATTTCGGTAAATGTTATTCTTATAGTAATCGGAACTTTGTTGAAATATCTCAACCTCAGTAATGAATTATTTGCTCTAAGACTTTTGGAATGCTATTCATTTGTGAATAATAACAAAATGTTATTTAAAATTAATACAACAAAGAATGGAGTTGTACAATTCAAATACATTTATGGCTTAAGAGTTATATCTATATTTTGGATACTTATTGCTCATGTTTATTTACTCTACCCGTTTCTTGTACTACCGGAAATAGTGTCACCAATTTTACGACTGATTGATATCAAAACATTAACTCAGCACTTGACAACTCATTTGATAATGAATGCCTTACTAGCAGTAGAAACATTTTTTATAATCAGGTTAATATTGTTCAATTAACTAATAACTCAGCTCAAAGTATTCTATAAGATGTTGAAATTATTTTGATTTTTCTCTATTAGTGGATTTCTGACTATATACTCAATTTTACCAGATTTTGAGAAGTGTTCAAGAAATATATTCAAATATATTTTACTTCGATGGTTCAGGTGATTCATTGTCTTTTTAGGCCTATCATGTTTTAAAACCAAACCTAAATAGGCATTTATGCTAAAAAGAATCAAAACTAATAATAAACTAATTAAAATCTTTATAATGAGTATGATTTTAAAATTAGATTCAGTCCGCCAACAGTTGGAATGATATACTTCATAATAGTTTGGCCACTTTTCGGTTCCGGTCCTTTATTTCACCCACAGTTTATCGACTTTGTGACAGACCCGTGTTATAATTCGTGGTGGACTAACCTACTATTCATCAACAATTGGATGAATCTTTTCTCCATGGTATACAAAAGCTTGAAGCAGTACAATATAACAATTTATCAATCTAAACTTTCAATCTGATAGTGCAATCCCGCAACGTGGTATTTGAGTTGTGATTTTCAGCTTCATATACTTTTATATTTTATTGTTTATTTTTATTATCGGAGACCAGTAATAAGCAAATTATATACAGTTTTAATAATAGTTTTTGGTTTTATTGTTCTCGTATTAATCGTGTTGACTGGTATTTCAGATGTTACAAACCTATCAATTTTTTCTCATCTAGAAGACAAGTAAAAACTGCTAAAATTCAATTCAAATTACATATTGTATAAAGATTAAAATAATTCTTTATTTTAATCAAGGCATTCCAAAGATATCAGAACATTTACATGGGCGACTTATAATCATTTGATTCCATACTTTTTTGGTGCAATTCTAGGCTTAATCTTGATCAGAAAAACTCAAATCAACGTAAAACCTGTAAGAAAATAGGTTTGAGAAATTATCAGAAAACAAAATGAATTAAGTCCATAGACATTTGTTGTTGAATAACTTTAGATAATTCGTTGGATTTTATGGATAGTATTGTTTCCCTTAATCCTTTTGGTACCCTTTTCATGGTATGGTTTAATACAAAGCAAAATGGTAGCTGATACTCCATTAGAAACTGCGATAATGTTTTGTGTAATCCGACTATTATGGTCATCAGGTGTGGTATGGATCTGTTACGAATTTGCGATAGGTAGAGGAGGCCTTATAAATATATTACTCTCGAGTAATTGTTTACAACCATTGAGTCGATTAACATTTTGCATATATCTTATGCATATGGTTCCCATTTGCCACAACTATTTCATAATAAGGAATCCAATAACATTAAGTAAAGAAAATCTTGTGAGTATTATCGGGTCAATAAATGCAGCTTAACTTTAAAAATTTGATTATTTGAATTTGTTCTTTTTCTATTTTAGGTTTTTATAGCATGTGCTGATGCCGTTCAATCGATATTTCTATCTTACCTGTTATATTGTATTTTCGAAGCCCCTTACGTGAACATTTGCAAATTAGTATTCAAGCCATCGATTAATAAGCATTCACATGACGACAAAGATGACAATGATAATACGGTTGGACTCAACAAACCTGAAAGTTCTAATGACTCCAATCTATGAAAACCTGCGAAAACTTTTAGAATTTTTAACAAGTATGTTCTGAAGAACTTAATGAAAATCATTCATTTTGATGTTTTATGATTATGAATTTTTTGCCAAAAATATAATTTTACATATGTTATTCAACTTAATATAAAGAATTTTTATAATATACTGTATGTTACTTCTAGTTTTGAGAAAATTGTCATCTCATTTTTCTCACGGTACTGTAAACGATATCTCGGTAAAGAACTGATCAAGTTATACAATATAAGGAATTAACGTGTTTTGAGTTGCATAACATTTAAATAATAATCTTTTAATGAATTACTAATTTTAAATTAAAAATTTATTCATAGTCTATAGCTTTACTTTGAATTATACTACAAAACGTTGAATTTGGTTTGTGTGAAACTAGTTATAAGGTAATAAATTGTATAATAAAATGTTATCTACCAATATTAATATAATTTGGTTTTCAATCGGGTGGTATTTCAGCTGTTTTTAGAAAATATGCTGCAGTTATGGTCATCAGTTAAATGAGAATCAATTTTAGAAGATTAATGCAAGAATCTTTAAAACTTGCTTGATAAACATGAAAATCATTGATTATAAATTATTTCCAACAATGAAGTCCAATATTTCAATGACTGAGTCAGTCAGAGTCAAAAGCTTCAGAAATCAAAAGAAATACTAAAGAGAAATTTGATTCAACTTATATCTACCTCGAGGAATAGTTTTCGACTTATAACTTGAAATAAATATGTTCATTAATAACTACACTTCTACCTCTCAATTGGAAAGTGCTCGGGACCAAAATTTCATATTGACTTATAGAGGTATTCGACATATAGAGGGACTATATCTATGTGTTAAATATATATGACTTATGAATTTAATATCTCTATCAACATATAAATAACACTAAATTCAATGGTTTTACATAAGTTTTAATGAAAATTAAGCGAAATGTTTATAATTTATTAAAATAAGCAGTAATTGAAGTTTGAGTTAAGTTTCGTTTGCCTTTCAAGTCGTTCACTGCGTTCTTGACTTTGGAGAAGTGGACAAACATTTAGGGGGTCTCTTCCATTATGAAGTCCTCGATTTCAGTCAAGTTTTTTATCGCATAAATTAGTTTTGTTTTACTGATTTAGATGTCATTTTAAATACACATTTGACATAAACACGTATTGATATCATTAAACATCACTTTTAGTTACTTTTTACAGCTTTGCGTCAACTTTTAAAACACAATTTCCATTACAAAGGTATTGCTTATAGTATACGGGACTCTATCATGTGTTGACAATTCGGAATACAGAGGTTATCGAGTTATAGAGGGAATCATATAATGGGGTTCTATGGGAATGAATTTGGGCCGAAAGGTTGTAATCGAGATATAGAGGGGATTCCAATTGGGAGTTTCAAGTGTAATATCATTTTTCGTTTCATATTTACAGATGAAGCAGCTTTTAAGAAAATAATTAGAACCAATGAGCAAATACATAGTCAGTTAGTATATTATAGTACTCGAAAAATCTCAAAAAGAATAATTGTTGAATGGTTCAGAGCTAATGGAACTGTAGAAAATATTGCAGATACAAAACCAGTTATGATTCAAATGAATTTTGTGAACTTCAAGCAAAATCTTGAACTTCTAATCATAGACAAGGCATCGTTTTCATTTATATATCTAATACTTTGAAGTCAAAATAAACCCGATATCATTTGAAAAGGTTACAGATATTAAGGCCTTTATATGATTTTTATAACTACTGTAATGAATGAGTTGCGAAATGATTGCCAAAAGACAGTTCTGTATAACACTTATATTGTAATGATATCTCGCGTTCAGGAAGAAAGACAAATCTTCGATTAATATGAATATTTTTCATTATCTTTCGACAGAAATAATGAAATAAACCTTCACATCAGGATCAAAGAGACAATCGTTGGAATAGTCAATAGATTATGAAATTTATTTGTCGATTTCAATCCAGATGGACATTAAGTTATCTAAGAATATTCGATCTGAAGATTTGAATCAATAATTCAATAATCTTATACAAATTGTTCTTATTTTAAAATCAAAAATTCTTAATTTTAAACTTTAAATTTCAAAATATTTCCTTTAGAATATAATCAAAGTGAAATAAAATAAACATTGGTACAAGAAAACGTTTGCAAATTTCTAAGACTTACTTTTCTCATTGACTATTGTCAACTGTATTACAAGTAGAGAAGAGATTTGTAAGTATAACCACTTTTTTTCTTCAACTGTTATTTTTGATATTCGTTTAAATTAGTTAGAATTATACCTTTTAGATTATAAATATAGACTTTTATTCAACAAGTTTTACCCGTTTTATACTTTACCATCGGACAGAAATGGGTTTTGAACCGATTTGACTGTTTGTACTGGTTGTGATAAACTTCTATGAGATGAGATAATTCTCATAAAATTATTGGAGAAATAGTTTACAACTACTCATAATATCATTTATATGCATATAATGTTTATTCTTCAACAGTATTTTGTTTCATTTCAAATAATGAACAAATGTTTACAAACAGGTCATACCTGATAAATCAACTTTACAAAAGCATTATATAAACCTCTTTATACTAAAAATGCTGGAAAAATTAAAGCTATGATTGCAAAAATGATGTTTATTTTATTATGGACGAGATAACAAACACTTGCAAAAGACATATGCTGAATGTGTTGATTAGACCGCTAAATGATGAGCTCATTAAACCTATGTTCATAAATATTTTTCTTGAAAACAAACAATACAACAAGCATTCAAAGGCATGTAGACCTACCACCTATTTTTTGTTCGAATCTTGTACAAAGTATATCACAAAAGGTACATGTATTATATATTTTTGGAATTCATTATTCTTTGGTTGATGTCTATCAGTAATTGATTACATTATTTAATCAATATTTATTGTTATTAAGTCTACTAAAACACGAATATTTTTGCTTAGTTTAGTACAATTAATTGAAATTTTAATTTACTTGAATTTTTTATATTATTTGTACCTGAAAGTATGCTTTTTGTCAGATTTGGTAATGTATACTTTAAACAATAATTCTTTCATTGTTATCAAGATTTTCAGATTATCATTATCTGAGTGTTAAAGTTTAAAGTTTAAAAATTTCAAGACAGCAAGAAATAAATTTCAAACTCTAATCAGAAGTTTTTGTTATAAAAAATATTAACAAACAATTATTCAAAAGTTTGTTCTTAATAAGTGATGAACTGTAGGAACAAACAATCTAAACCAAACAATTATTAATTCAATTTTGTTATCCTAATTAAATATCAAATGATTTGTTTTAATTTCACTTCTATTCATGCATCCTGTACAATCACTGTTCTTTTTCAATTCCTGCCTATGCAACTGTACACCGAGCGCAATCCTGTACAATACAGGAAGATCTTGTACAGGTGGTAAGTCTGTACTACAATCGCATTCAAATTTTGTTGAACCAAATGTCAACTTATTTTCCTTATTCTTGAAATAAGTTCTGAATGTATTTTCAAGTAATCTACCAAACAAGTTATTAGGAAAATCATTATTCAAAACAACGCCATCATTATTTTCCAGACTTTCCTCTTTCAAGTTATTTTCATTCAGTATGTGATCAATTAGCAAAATATCTATTTTGTGACCAAAGCTGAATGTTATACCATTATTATCTACAACAAATCTAAAAGGCTTTGAAATTTAACTAAATGTCAATTTACCTTTTAGTTTACTTTGATCCAAATTATTCAGTTTAAAAGCAAAGGCAGGAATTTCAGGAATAAAATTGCTCTGCAGATCAAGTTTTAGACAGTTTTTGCAATTTTTGACTACAGAAAAAATTATTTGACCACTTAGCTGCTTGTTCTTAACAAGTCAAAGTGTTTTCGATCTCTTTTTGAAAGAATTTGAACCAATTTTTGTCAATATACAATTGTGGGAGATATGAAAGAACTCAAAAATGCTGCTTTTCCGATAAAGTCATCAACTTTTGTAATACTCATGTTATTAATTCTTGAAAATTAGTTCCATTCAGTTGTTGCAAACTTTGAGGTAATTTTTTATTTCAGTACCAAAACAATGAATTCCTGGATCTCCAGTCACGACATGACAACTGCAAGGATGAAATTGTTTCACTACCCAATATCGGCAGCAGATGACTGACAAATTTATCAAAAATATTTTTTCTTTTGTGATGTAGAGAAAATCAAAATGTGATTAAAACTTCATAATCATTGATGAAAATGTTTGACATTTAATAGAAATTCTCGAACGATTGACAAAATAAACAACGCTGAATGTATATATGCATATTAAACCATGTCCATTTCAGTAGTTTTCTAAACAAACCACAAAATTATGGATTTTCTGGCATTAATAATTACTGTTAATTCAAACGTTCCTATTCTCGGAGTGATTTTATGCAGTTCCACACAAATAAACAGTTGACGAGTGTTGTAATAGATCACTGTTTTTGTTGTAACCAGGTTTCTATCTAAAACTTATGTCAATGCAAACTAAACTATTGTTTCAGTACTTATGTTAAAAATGTTATCGAAAATATTATAGTCATTATGAATGTTATTAAAAGAGATTTCAAATCTATGATAGAAATAGAGTTTGTTTGATTGGTGTTTGTAAGTTTGGATGTACAACCGATCTGAGTGTGCAGTTATGCGGGAAGTCATGTTTTTCTGTAAATGATTGGGACTCAAATGAATTCTCGTCTGAAAACAGATGTGAATGTCAACCAAATTATATCCATTATTCTAAAACCAATAGAGGTCTAATCAGTAGCGATGATGATTATAGTGATCGTAATCTTGTCAAAATAATTATGATTGTACTGAATTTGGTGAAAATAATCATGTTTATATCTGTAATAGACAATAAAACAATTTGTAACAACAGTTTATGCAATGGCTGTAAAACTAATCAAATAATAAACCCATGGAATAAATTTTATGATATGGGTCTGGTTCATTAGACCGACAGGGAACTAGACAAACAGTTCATTAGACCGACAATATTTAATTATAAACTTATAGACCGTTGTTCTTATAAGTTTGTTTTGAATTATTTCATTTTCTTTCGAAATTGGTTTGGATTTATTGTAATTTACCTAAAATTGAATCGAATGATTCGAATTTTCTATATTCTCAAATAAATCATGATTTATTTTATTATATGCATATTCTTATTGATTGATATTGTTTCATGCAATAAACAAGATTTTATTTGAACATCTGCAAAAATTTGTTGCTTAGTTTGTATTCAAATCATATTTTAAAATTGAATTGATTGAAAAAGAGTTGAGAGAAATTGAATTGTAAAAAAGGCCACATGATCGTACCAATAGTAATAGTCACTCAAATGTGTTCAATTGATTAAAACGATTCCAGTGAGCAAAATTAAGAGAAACAAGTATTTATATGAAAATATTGTGTAATTGAATTCAATTATGATGATTATCATATTTTAAACAGTCCGATCGAACACATCATTTCAGGAAACATTATAAGAAAAGATTATTCTGAACAAGTTAGGTTGATAACAACTAACCATTGATGAAACTCAAATTGAAGGCTGTAGAACTAACTGCGAAACCGTTGGTAGCGATTTGTTTATAATTTATTATTGGTGTGTATACCAACCCATTCCACCACCAGTCAATTGAGTCAATCAGCTAGAAAAATGATTCTGGCTGCAAAAATATGTCAACATATTATAAGAACTCAACAAATAAATATGAAACTAAACAATGAAAAGGTATGGATTCTATTAAAGAAAAGTCAAAATTCAGAAAATAAGTTTTATACTTGATAATTGTTAATAATCTTTCTTCATTCCTTAATGAGTAAAAGAGGATTGAATAAGTTTTATTGGTTGATTTTTCAATTTTGAAGATATGTGACCACAATTCACTCATAACATTAAGAAAATCTATTCTCGAAAATCGACTAATGCCATTAACTTCAAACTTCTTCACGTATTTTGCAGGTTGATATTTTGTTTCATACCTAGTATGCCGCTATTGCATTAATCTACTTCTTGTCATTAAATATTTTCATACCCAAACTATCAAGTTTATCATTATTTTGAATAACAACATTTTTAACTCTAATGGTGAACTTATTTATGCTTATAGTTGTGTTAGTTTCGCGAATATTTAACAAATCAAAACTATTTTTAGCTTTAATCTTAAGCTAAATTCTTGCCAATAACTTTGTTGATTATAATTTTATTACAACCTAAGAACGGAACATACTGATCACAAACTCAAGGCTTTTATATCTTCAGGTGATGGACACACACTCAATAGGATGTTGTTGTGGAAACTATTGTTGAAACAGATGTTTGTGGCATCAAACAATCAGATTCTTATTTTGTTAAGTGGAACAAACTTTTATTTTGAAAATTGTCGCATGAAACATGATTGACCTTACACCTGTATATTGGGCCCAAAACTTCCGGCCCGACTCGACCGACATTTTCTGTTCGTTTGTACTACCCGATCCGACCCGAAAGCTGAAGAAGGCTGGCCCGACCCGACCTGAACGAGAATTGAAATTGTTAAAAAGGTAAAGTTTAATCAATTTAATGATTAAGTTAGTTATGGTCTACATTGCACTCATATTTTGAAAAATCTTTTGTTTTTTAGTGTGATTCCCTATGACTACTTCCTATCATTATTACGAAGCGTTTAGCCGTTTTAGAGATTATGTCGAGGTAGTTTTTATTTTTCCTCTGAGGCGAAATCACCTTAGTTTTCTATAAACTCGTGTCAAAAGAATCGTACAAGATAATCAATCACTATTAAATACTTATCAATACACTCAATTAGTTATTCTTTAAGTTTATCAAACTCCTTAAAATATGTATCGAAAATTTAAATATCAAGTTTAATTTTTCTTTATCTGATAGCACGTAATAACGTGTTAGTACATTTTCACTAAAAAGTTTAGATTGAATGGTGCTTTAATGGTGATAAAAATTCCATTAGAGTATTAAATAATTTTTATTAATCTTTCTGAGTATATAATATAGTTTGCTGTTTTCAATAGATAAAGACCTCATCTTCTGATAATTAACTTTAATTGAATTCATGCGATCGTATCGTGAATCCATCTCACTTCTGCCATATTTTTCAGTGTAATGTCTAATAGATTTTAAAATCCTGACTGTTTAGCCACTTTCTCAAAAAATTTATAGTTTATGATCAATTCATTTATTGAATTTATTCTATTGCATTCATTAATAGCATATTCTTGGACCGAATTCATATTATGAGACGGACAATCTATCAAAAAAATATCTTTAAATGCAAGCTTCATTACCGAAGGTTTATCTACTACCATACTATATGATAATATCGCAAACATATCTTTTTGGAATTGTATTCTTCAATATAAAACGCTTTGAAACAAATTTCGGGTAGACTCATCCAGCCTGACCCGATCCGACAATTTATAATACTCTGTACGACCAGAACGAGCCCGATCCGGGGCCGATGAACAGGTCTAATATGAGATGGATATTAGATGATAGAATCAAGATTCAGGCTAAATTGGTTTGAGTCTTGATTCTATCATCTAATATCCATTTCTTACTATAGTCTGATTCAAATTAATTTTCTTATTCTTGAAATACGTTCTAATTGTATTTTCAGGTAATATAGTAAACAAGTTATCAGAAAAATCAATATTCAAAAAACTATCATTATTTTCAAGACTTTACTGAGTTTGCTAAGATTTTATTGTATTGAGCCGATTGTCATACGTAGTATTGCGAACTGATAACTTACCAAAGTAAGTTGATGAAGGTGATGAAGTTTTGTGGTTAGGTTATCAATAAAGTCCAAAAAATTGATTTCTAATACATGTATTCTGTCTTAAATTGGGCAATGATATAGTTTTATTAATAAAAATTTCACTAATTATTAATTTTTTGAAACTCTGAATGACTTACAAAACTTGCGGTAACTTGTTTAAACTTACCTTAAGTTACGAGAGTAACTTACTCTAACAATTAACTTACGGTAAGTTTACAACCCAAGTCATAAGTCATTCAACGTCAAAGTTGTCTACTGTTTCTAAATTGACTGAACGGTTGATCAACCATAAAGTTGGTAGTCATAGAAGTAATGCTCAACCTTTTAGCCATTGTTTCTCAAATTCAATCAAATTTATCAAATTAAAAGAAAACAAAGTGTGAACAAAGCAGCACACGTGTGAACGTTTTTCAAGAGTCCGAAGCACATTAAACTAATTGTCAGTATCTTATTTAATCAAATTAAAATAATTAAATATTATCAGTTATGACAAAATACTTTGTTTATTTCAATGTATGCATAGCTCACAAAAGTTATAAGTTGGATGAAACTATTTAATATTAATAGTATAATACGAATTGTGATATACTGTCGATATTATGAATAACTCAAATGATTAATTCAAATGAAATTAATATTACGAATAATATTAATACAATATATTATTTTAAAATTTTAGACTCTTCGAATCGCTATCCTCTAACTAAATACTCAGTAATAAAAATATTGGATTTCTTTTGGAAATGATTTATAATCAAGGATTTTCATGTTTCTTAAAGAGGTTTTAAGGATTTTTGCATTAATCTCCTCAAACAGATTCTCATTTAGCTGATGACCATAACTGCAAAATATTTTCTAAAAATATCTGAAATACTATTCGAATGAAAACTAAATAGTATTACCATTGGTAGATTACATATTTTGTTATACAATTTATTATCTTAGAACTAGTTTCACATAAACTAAATTCAATGTTTTGTAGTAAGATTCAAAATAAAGTTATGAACTGTAAAAAAGTTTTAATTTAAAATCAGTGATTCATTAAAAGATTATTATTTAAATGTTACACAACTCAAAACATGTTAATTCCTTACATTATCAAAACTTAACCAGTTCTTAACTGAGATACCATGAACTGAAAGAAAATGGAATGATAATTTTCTTTAAAAAACAAATATGTTATTGATATCCTTAATAAATTGAATTGAATAGCATATGTAAAATTATGACATTTTCGACAAAGAATTAATTAGCATAAAAAATCGGAAGGAATAATTTTCATTAGATTGTTTAGAACATGTCTGTTGTAGAAAATCTGTAACTCTTTTGCAGGTTTCATAGATTAGGGTCATTAGTACTTTTAGGTGTGTTAAGTTCAATCGTATTCTCATTGGTATCTTTTCCATCATTAATGGATGACTTGAATATTAATTTGCAAATGTTAACATAAGGAGCTTCAAAAGTACAATATAACAGGTAAGACAGAAATATCGATTGAACGGCATTAGAACATGATATAAAAATCTAAAATAGAAAAAGAACAAATTCAAAAATTCAACTATTAAAATTAAATTGCATTCATCGACCCAATAATACTCACAAGATTTTCTTGACTTATGGTTATTGGACTTCTTATTATGAAAAAGTTGTGCCACATGATAACCACATGCATAAGATATATGCAAAATGTTAATCGACTCAGTGGTTGTAAATAGTTACTTGAGAGTAGTTTATTTATAAGGCCTCCTCTGCCTGTGGAACATTCGTAACAAATCCACGTCACACCTGATGACCATAGGAGTCGGACTACACCAGACATTATTGCAGTTTCTAATGGAATATTAACTACTGTTTCACTTTGTACTGAACCGTACGTTGCAAAGGGTATCAAAAGGATTAAGGGAAGCAATACTATCCATAATATCCAACGAGTTATCTAAATAGTTATTCATCAAAAAATATCTATTAATTTAATTCGTTTTGTTTTAATGGTATTTTCTCAAATCTTTTTACTTACAGGTTTTATGTTGATTTGAGTTCTTGTGATCAAAACTATACTTAGAATTACACCAAAAAAGTATGGAATAAAATGATTATAAGTCGCAAACATATGAATTGCAGCCTCTTCTTCTGGAAAACTTGATTTAAAAAAAGAGTTGTTTCGATCATTAGATTAAATGTAATCTGAATTGAATTTAGCAGTATTTAACTTATTTTCTGGGTGGAGAAAAAACGATAGATGGAGAGCGTCTGAAATTCCAGTCGCCACTATCAATACGGGAATAGTGAAACCAAGAATTATCATTAAAACTATGTATAATTTGCTTAATATTGGTCTCCGATAGTAGAAATAAATGATAAAATATGAAAGTATATGAAGTTGAAAATCACAACTCAAATACCAAGTTGCAGCATTACACTATCAAATTCAAAGTTTAAATCAATTGATTGTTATATTGTACTGATTCGAGCTTTTGTATACCATGGAGGATAAATACATCCAATTGTTGATGAATAGTAGATTAGCCCACCACGAATTGTAACACGATTCTGTCACAGAATCAATGAATTCTGGATGAAATAAAGGACCAGAACCAAAAAGTGGCCAAATGATTATGAAGCATATCATTCCAACTGTTAGCGGACTAAATCTAATTTTAATATCAAGTTCATTATGAAGGTTTTAATAAGTTTTCTTACAGTTTTGATTCTTTTTGACATAAATATCTATTGAAGTTAAGTTTTGAAACTAAATTAATCTCAAAAAATAATCAATCACCTCAACCATCGAAGTAAGATATATTTGAATATATTCATTGGATTCTTCTTAAAAACTGGTAAAAGTGAGTATAGAGTCAGAAAACCACTAATTAAGAGAAATCAATATAATTTTAACATCTTATAGAACAATTTTAAGCTAAATTATTATCTAATTGAACAATATTAACCTGATTATAAAAAATGTTTCGACTGCCAGTACACCACCTACCAACAAATGAGTTGTCAAATGCTGAGCTAATGTTTCGATATCAATGAATCGTAAAACTGGTGATACTTTTTCCAACATTTGAGTAAACGGATGGAATAAATAAACATGAGCAATAAGAATCCAAAATATTGATATAACTCTTATGCCATGAATGTATTTGAATTGTCCTTCTCTGTTCTTTGTTGTATTAATTTTAAATAATATTTTGTTATTATTCACAAATGAATAACATTCTAAAAGTCTTATAGTAAATGATTCATTACTGATGTTGAGAAATTTTAAGGACGTTCCGATTACTATAAGAATAACGTTTACAGAGATTACGGCTCTATCGAAAAAATTTTAGATCAATAGTAATGTTAAATTTAATTTATAGCTTGAAATGCAATAAAAACTTTTAAAATTTATCCCTGAAAATTTTTTTTATCCTCTTTTACGTTATTTTTTTTATAAGTGATTATGCTTGAATTTTCAGAGACAACATGTTTATTTGCACTTCAAACATGATATAGCTTTGAATACATAGCAATTTTTTGTCCAAATCTAAGAGGTTTTTTATCAATCTCTTCTTGTGTTGAGCAGTATTTCACTCTCAGTCTCAAGTCCGACAATGAGGTCAAGGCTTAAGTTTAATTAAAATTGATGAAATTATCTTGATAAATGACAATATCTTTTGTTTTGATTTTCAAAATCTGTTACAATTTGATATGAGTTGAAAACACTTACTCTTAGTTAATATCTGCTGAATCTCATTCTCAGTACAAACAGATGGCAAACAAATACCATTAGCCAAAGGAGCGAATCCATCCATTTTGATCCAATAGTTGATAATAGATTCATAATAAGAATTCTGATATTTTGTATTATTCAGACTTATTTTGTGCACTGGTTTTGGTGGACGTAATTCTAGGAAACAATACTTTCCACTTATTGAAAAACTATTGCTTTCATCCTTTATTGACAAACATTGATCGTAATCACCGAATGATGAAAACGAACCACTGATGAAACCCGAGGGCCACCGACCCATTGAGTCCCACACTATTTGATATAAATTTCTATTAATTAACATGATTTCGAAGTATCTCTGTTTTTAAAAAAATGAGAGGAAAGAATTGGAAAAAGTTGTTTTCACGTATACTACATAGAAATATAGTTTTACCGACGAATTTTGACTTATTCTACTGAGAATCACACTCACCAATAGTGTTCTATTAGTTAAGTTTAGCATTTGAAAAACTACTTATCTTACTCTTAAAATAAATTCGGATACTTTCAAAATCTAACGCTTACATAACTAGAATGTGAGTGTGATTTTCAACGAGAATTCACAGTTTGGAGTTTAATATTTCATTAGAACTCACTTTTCAGAGCCCATTCATCTTTTGTAGCCCTAAGTAATAGACGTTCAATACTCGTGATACATTTTGACGAAACGTTCAAATTATTTTTTGCAGAATCCAATTGAGCCAAAAGTTGATCAGTTTGAGATTTAAAAATTCTTTCAAAATTGTCTAAAATATTGATCCATTTCTCAGTATAAACATTATTGCTGTTATCATTATTATCAATACAATCAATAAAATTCAGAAAAATTGTTGAAATAATTAATAGAATTAATGTCTTATTCAATAAGCACATAGTTGAAGTCTTATAACTACTGTTGAAATTATTAAATGAGAAGAATTCAATTGTTATTTCAGAGAAATTGTTCAGTTTTTCACTAAATAAAATATAAAAATGAATCAATTAATTCATGAGCTAACACTTAAGTTGAAATATAAAATCCAGTACTTTTACGTAGGAGATTTTTATAACTAACGTTAAAACTTAAAATAAAAGTAGACTTTATTATTAATAAAATTTGTAGTGCAAAAGCAGGTTTTATATATTTGACAGAATTTTTATTAGAAAAGAGTATTGAACTAAAGAAAACACAAGGTTTTAAAGGGAAAGCTAGTCTGTACTGTACGCATGTGTTTATTAAATATAATTGTACCTAAAGGCGTTGAAAGTTCGCTTTCTTCAATGATTGGATTACGTCTTCAAATGATAAATATCAAAGAAGTGTTTTGTAATTGATTAAAATATCACTGCAAGTTATAAATATAATTAAAGGGAATTAAAGGAAATTAAAATAATAAAATGAACATGAGAAAGTCTTTTAAGTTAGATTTCAAGTTAGATACAGATAAATCGATGGGAGGAATTAAAGTACATTTCTATAGCCTCGATTTGAATCATTGTGATTACGGTGGCATCTATAGAATTAAGCGGCCGAATAATGATATAGGATTTGCAAGTGACTGACTTTTAAGTCGTTCATTATGAAGTTATGAGTGAAATTAATTTATAAAATGCCATCATTTGAACCAAGACTATCAAAGTTTTGGAAAGCTTCAACAAAGCTTAGAGGTGACTGCCTTACATTGAATAAGAACAAAATATCATTTTCAATGACTATTTTTTAAAGAGAATTGAATATGTAGTTACTTTTCAGACGCATTAATATTACTTAGATTTATTACAAAGATATTTTAAATTGTAAGCATATCAATTGCATAAATTTAACGCTGTCTAGAAGGAAGGACATCCATTACTATAAGATATATTCAAATATTTTAGAGTTAGCTTTGGTTATCTCTTTCGTCATCATAGCTTATACTACTTTAAATTCCAGTCATCTATTCCCTCTTATAGTAACTATTAGGAAATCTGTTTCTTCTAGAAAACTCGATGAAAATACAAATTAAGTGATTGACTTTGTCATCACTACAATACCCTTGCCTTTGACTACACGAATCACCAATCTGTGTAATGGTAACTATTACGATGAACAGTATAAACATTGATAAAATATGTAGAGGGCCAACATATGCCTAAAGACCAATATTAATTGGTTATAGTACTTATTAAAAGATTGATTGCATATCAATTGGTTATAAATTGCTTAACATTTAATGCAAAGCAGTAGTATAGAAAATGGAGAGGCAAATTTTCCAAAAAAAATGATGGAGTCGTCTAGATCCTCACTTCTCATTTCCACCTCAAAAATCTAACTCTTGAAATTTTATAACTTTTCCTCTTTAAAAGGATCTCTATTTAAAGGTATTTAAGCTAAAAATTTTAAAATCTTTTTTTGAAAGCTGAGGCATCGAGTTTTACACTTGTCATATTAGCTCAAATTTTAATTATGTTTAGAAAATTTTTCTCATTGTAATTTTGTATGCAAAAAAGTTAATATGTCAATTCAGCGGTCCGGAATATTGTTATAGATTTTTATTTATGATTACTATTTATAGTTTACTTCATATAAAAGGTATTTCTAACAATTTTAATGTATCATGAAAATCTATTGAGTAGAAGTATTAAAATATTCACAAAACTAAAATTCTTAAACTTGTAATAAAAATAATTTGCATCTTCGGGAATTAAGTTTTCATTCAAATTTTATTGAAACCAGTATGAAAAATACTTTCCAACAACATATATATATTGTTATACTTTCTTAAATTTGATGGTCTTTTTTGGAAAAAAATAATTACACATTCAAGTCACGTACACATATTAAAGCCTTCTATTCACTCTATAAGAAAAAGTTCTTAATGCTTTCTTCTTTTTGTCTAAAAGAAAGCAGTGTAAAAAGTGTTCATAGAATTTTAAAGTTGTTTTACAGCTATTTTAAGCTTGAAATTTAATGAAAGTATTGTTATTTTTGAAAATTAGTAACAATTAAACTAGTTATCTGATTGAACTGAAAATTTACACTTATACAGTGCATAATAAGATCGGTTAAATAATATATAATTCATATTGTTCTGAGAACACTTTCATTCACAATTTTAAAATTAATTCTGAGAAAATTGTTTCACTTACTTCCTTAAACTTGAAATAATATAAACAAGAAATTAAAGCATATTAAAATGACATTACGTCTATAGGAGAAAATTAATTTCAAAGAATCATTTGACCCACGCCCCTGATTAGTTTCCTTTAGGGTTTTCGTTCAAAAATCAATAAAATAAGGGAATGATTTTGGGAAAGTTTCAGAGTGGATCAAGACCTGGAACATAGTGAAATCGATTATAGAACTTTTAGATGATTTCCATTGCATACAAGTTTAAATCCTTAATCATATAAGGGAAACACTTAAGATTGACATGAAAATACCCTAAATTGAAATTAACTTCTAGAAAATGCAAGGATTTTTGTGGTTTTTTCCGAGTTTTTAGGGACTTGACCTGCTTCGCATCAAAAATTCCTTAAATCCTCATAGCCCTAAAATGTTGAAAAATTCCTAACTACTTTCGAAAACTCTTAAGAGTTTCCCTTATAAGAATAAGGATTTAACCTGTATGCAATGAAAATCATATAAAAGTTCTATAATCGATTTCACTATGTTCCAGGTCTTGATTCACTCTGAAACTTTCCCAAAATCATTCCCTTATTTTTGATTTTTGAGCGAAAACCCAAAAAGAAACTAATCATGGGCGTGGGTCAAATGATTCTTTAAAATTAATTTTTCAGCCATAGACGTAATGTTAAAAGGTGAGGAAATTTTTTTTCTCCCGAACCGAAAGTAGCTAAGAACTAATATTTTGATCGAAGTTGTGTCTCTATATTTGCCATCGAACCACAAGGTCAAAAGTCCTTGCCCACGCACAATGGCTTAACGTAGGTTCCCCTTTAAATAAAGTAAAAGGAGTTATTGTTTCAATCAGTAACGAGTTGGAATTTCATCAAAAACAAACATTAAATACGCGATTTAAGTTGGAGAATGTCTTTAAAAATTCAATAATTATATCTAATTGTAAAAAAATTCAATGAATTCTTAATAAAATGTAAAATAAAATGGTCAAAATCTGATGTTTAATTCTTAATTCTATTATATAATTTTAGCAAAGATTATCCTAAAATATGTTAAGTCTCTCGCTTTATTTTATAAAGAATATACTTTAAGAAGACAAAGTTAGCTATTTGGTCTAAAAGCCTAAAAGCGTATATGGAATTGGTTCTAAAGGAGACAAGCGAAGGGCAATCGACCCGAAGATAAACTTGCTCAACTTTAAAGATCGAACTGAATTCGCTCTGTTGGTTTCAGTAGACGTCGAACGGAGCTTCTCTGTCTACAAGGCCTTCTTCCAGGACAATCGCCACTGATTACTACCCGAAAACATTCGCTTCTTGATGGTTATCCAATTTAATTCATTCATCAATGTTCTGAATCTGTCATAAGCCTATCAAATGCAATAAAACATCAGGTTAGGTTAGATTATTATGCTGTTAGTTTAGGTTAAGTTGTTAAGTTATTTTACGTTGTTTGATTACAATTAATAGCATCTTGTCAAATTTTAAGATGTCGGTGAACAGAGTCGGATTATATCAAGACAGGTACGAAACAAGTTTGAAACAATCAAATCGGCTTATAAGTTCAAAGTCGCTTCTATCCAGTGGCAAAGTATAAAATCGGCAAAAATCGGTCGAATAGAAGTCTATATTTGAAATCTAAAAGAAATAACTTGAACTAAATTTGATGATTTCCGGAGATAATAATTGAGGAAAATGAACGGTTTTCACTGAAAATTCACTGCTCTAGTTATCATCCCTGTACTCGGTTCGTATTCAGTTTCATGTATAACATCAAGGTTACACTCATTGTTGATGCAAATAATGCAGGACATGAATAAAAGTCCATCACTTGAAAAGAGATGAAACATCTGTACTATAATTTCTATGTTTATATCTCAAGACTTATTCAAAGACTCAATCAGTACTTTATTTTGAACAGATTCAGATCAATTAGATACTCGAATGCCGGGTCAATCTGTGCTAATGGGTCTAAGGGGATTCCCAACCCCTTATCACCAATTATGATATATCATTAGATTCAGTTCGTCGAGCTGAACATTTTGATATCACACTTGACCACTTCTGATCCGAACCTGACTACTTCCGGCCAACTCCGAACGGGGGTCACTGACTCCTCCAAGTGGCATATCATCGGACTTAGGATATCGAACTGAGCATTTTGATACTTCACCTGATCAATTATCACAAGTAGTTCTCGAGATATCAATCTTTGTTGATCTAGTGTCTCGTAATTAATAAACTTGGATTTAGAGAGTCGTAACCTAAATGTGCATGATATAAACTAAGGGAGAATAGTTTAGATCGCGAAGCGACCTAACTAATTATACCTTCGTTTAAATCATGTTTGGTTTGGGCTACAACTTGGTAAATACAGGTTTAACCTTTTTCGATGGGATTAGATCTGGGTGGCCAGAAGTGTTCAGGTTCGGGTTAGAAGTGATCAAGTGTGGTATCAGAAATGTTCAGCACGACGAACTGAATCCGATGATGTACACACTTGGGAGTAGGGAGTCGGGAACCACTTTAGATTGATTAGCCCGGATTCACCTAAGGAAGAGACTATATGAAATAAGTTCCAATTATATATAATTAAGTCGGTCCTAGATGGACAGGGCCAGCGACTTTTTTGCTTCTTAATTTATGCTGATCAATAATATTTATGTGTACACTACTTCTTTCAAAAATTTGGACTTCCCGAATCTCTCCCCTCTAACCGGGTATTTCAGAGTCAAAAGAAATATTGAAGAAAAAAATGATTTAATACAACTTAATTCTACTTTGAGAAACAACTTTCAGCTTATGACATGAAACAAATATTTTCATCATTAACTTATACGATTCCAATTATTTGCTTGCATGTTCACAGATGAAGTAGTTTTCAAAAAGATAATTAGAACTAAAACGCAAATATAAAAGGCATATAAAATGATTTTCAGATGAAAATCAATTTTAGCAAACAAATTATTTGTGAGATCTACATTCATGACTGTTACGAACAGAAATAGAATCAAGAATAGAAATTTTGATCAATAATTATCATTGTACTCAATAATCTCATAATCTATGAGCTTATTGAACGATTATATCAATGATGAGCAATGCTCGAGCATTCGGTGCTCGGTAGTGAGCACGAGCACCGAACATTTAGGCTTAAAATCAAAGCTAACAAAAAAGTTTTTGGCTCTTTTGGGGCTGCTTTAGAAACATTGAATGTTGATTATTATAATGTCATTTCATAACAGTTTTTAAAATTTTGTGCGAATATTTCTGCAAACAATGTTTGCATTTAAGTAAATTTTTATTAATATCAATGAAAGGTCGCTTTCTTCATTTGTCATTTTCACTTCTGTATAGGGCGACCAAGTCTTATAGAACCCAAATCTGAACAAAAAATATTGAAGCGATGTCTTTAGTTTTGAGATTTTCTTAGTTTTAAAATATAGTGCTCAATAAATATAAAATGCTATAAAATTTCAACTGTGAAATCAATCAAATTTCTTCCTTGATTTTGCAGCATTGAGTATCTTAAGTTATCTTGTAAAATTCTGTACAAGAAATTGAAGACAGGTGATTTTAATAGTTTAAAATGCGTTAGTTGAGAATCAATATACACTCAATTATTAATAAGATTAAGTATTTGTGATAGAAGTATTTACTCATCTCACATCTGGACTCTTGGTCACCCTACTTGTGTATCACTATATCAGTGTTAATGTCATCACTTCTTTCACTTCGACAACTCATTTTAAATGTTTAATTAGAATTTAATATTAATTTCAAATTTAAACAAGCTTGTATTTAATATTAAAATAAGTATTCAATAATTATTTTCATTCTTTTTATAAATAATAGACCTATTTTGTTGCTAAATGATATCAACTATTATCATTAAGCATATACTTGAATAGCATATGATATCACTTTTGATGTTTTAAATATATTTCGCATTACATATGTTTAGGATTATAGCTTTAAAATATAAAAACTTTGATATAACATTTCAATAGATAGAAAGTTTGGGCACAGTGCTCAGTTGGTGCTCGATACTCGACACTCGAACACTTCGATTTTGCTGAGCACGAGCACGAGCACGGGCACGAACAACGAATACTGAGCACGTTCATCATTTCTCATAATAGATGGTATTCAATGATCTGACAACATTTGGCTCTTTTCGAAGTTAAATCTGTTTATTGTCTCAAGCTTTGTCGCAATTTACTCGCTAACACACTTCATTTTGAGTTTAAAGTAGAAACAGCGAATTTGACAGATTAGAAAATTTAAAATGTAATATACGGTAACTCAATAAAACGGTACCCAAGAAGAATAAATTACGGTATGGATTAGTTTATAGCTAATGGAACTGAAGATAATATTGCAGATGCAAAACCAGTTATGGTTCGAATGAATTTTGTGGGCTTCAAGTGGATTTTCGAATGTTTAATCATATATAAGATAGCGTTTTCATTTGTAAGCACAATACTTTTGGGCCAAACTAAACCCTATTTCATCCGAAACTGTTTCATATATAATGTTTTATTCATTTTTACAACTCCTATAATGAATGAGTTGTGCAATGATCGCCAAAAGACAGTTCTATATCATAGTTATGTTGCAGTGATTTCTCGCGTTTATGAAGTAAGACAAATCGCTGATTAATACGAAATAGTTTTCATTATCTTCCGATAGAAATAATGAAACAAAGCTTCGTAATAGGATCAAAGAGACAACTATTGAAATAGTTAATGGATAGTAAAATTTATTTCTCGGTTTCAGACTAGACGGATATAGAGATAATCCCATACTAAATAAATAACTTCATGCAATGTAGATTGAGTCTAGAAGTTTATTTAGATCAAAATTAACACTTTGAAATTGATTTTGATTTTTTCTTATGTAACCAAAGTTATTAAATTTGACAGTTTCTACTTAAAATTGAAATAAATTGACTCTTATTCAATATTTCGAAGGTTTTCAGCTTATAGTTTATAGTTATTAGATTATTTTAAAATATTCGATTCGGAGCCTGTCAAAACTGTTTCAATAGTGAGTTTTTTTGCGAAACTTCTATGTTTTAATTGAAATTGCTGACTCGGAATACCTAAATACGCTAAAATGAAGTGGTATATGTGGAGGAAATAAGGGTTTTTAAAGTGGTTGAGAAAAACTCTACCGTAATATATGCTGATTCTGAAATACAAGTTCGTTATCTTTAACACTCAACAATTTTAACCAAGGGTGCCTAAACTGTTTTAACTTTAAAGAACAATCTATGTGCAAATGCTTTTGACATGTTAAAAAACGGTAAACTTCTCGTTCAACCTTGAATTAACTTATGTCTGTCAAAAGACTTTTAACGTCACACTTAACGACTTAGAGGCAGCAAAAATATTAAACGAGATCAGATTTATAAAGTCTTTATCTAAAATGAACTAGACTTTAACCAATTTCTACGGAAAGCGTAGATATGGTTTCTTCTCAAGATCTCTAATTCGAATAAATTGATTGCATCTCTCATTATCTATGATTTAATTCAATGTAATCCGAAGACATAGCACCTTGAAGAAGAAAATCCTTTTCATCATTTACGGTTTTATTTTCTTTTTGAATCAGTAGCCTTGACGTCTTGTTTTATGAATTATGAATTTTATGAATTTTTACCAACCCTTATCTTTCTATGAATGACGATTTAACTAAACTTATACGAATATAGAATAACATTTTGGTAAGTTATTGCTCATCATAGGTCCAGTTATTCTCTATACAATTGACTTATAAATACAGTTAGACCTATATAATTATCAACTTATTAGGCACTTATATTCCTTTAAAAGAATATGCAACTAAAGGTTATTCGTTACATTTTGATTGTTATTAAATGAATTTTGAGAAAATGAATCGTGGTATCACTATTTCACAATTCAAAAATTATTAATACAGTGAGATTTCGATATTTTAAAGCAATTGGACCAATACTCCTTATTGACTGTTAGAAAGTTACGCAATCACTTAATGACTAATTCACTTAATTGTTCATACCAGTTACGTTGTAGTATACTATAAGTTATACTAAAATTTGCTTAAATAAAAAAATCAAAGTCAAATTTAGTTGAATTAGAGACACTCTACGGCCTTAATGCCTTCTATTTTTGAGTTGGTGATTGCACTTTAAATCAATGGTTCGACTACCTGTATTGTATTTTGCTGAATACTTGAATCATTAAACTCGACAATATTTTGTGACTGTCTCAAAAGTTTTTGGTGTCAGTACAAACTTTTATTTCATTCTTAATCGTTCTTATCCACAGAACTCTGAACATAACCCACCCATCACCTACTACTCGAACTTTAATTCATGCCTCAAATAAAAATGAATTAAATAACCACAATCTGTATGTCTAAAAATGCTTTTCAAGTTTTCATATAAACGTACTATTGACCAAAAAAGTATGTCAAAATGTGTCTAAAGGCCAGTAGAAACTAATCAGAATTGAACCAAATAAAGAAAAGATTAAATAAATAATTTTGTCATATTATTTTGATAAGTATTATTTCTTATATAATGAAATGCAAAGCTCATCTTTATAATCCTTATAAGCTTTAATCTCTATAAGTGTTATAATATGTATCGAATTTGAACATAAGGAACTTATACCTCAGCCGATAGCCCGCTCTGCAGAAAGTGTGATACGAAAATGCTATTTCACTAATTTACGCGATATTAATCTTGTTCTTATGCATAACTGACCAAATTGTGACTTATCTCTTATTAAATGGTAGATCAATAAAATATTTGTAGATCCTATAATGAAGTTTTAACGCTTTTGGTAGATAAGCAGATCGACAATATGATAGATCGCATATTAGAAGAAAACCAATAGTTTTTGCAAAAATGTAAATAAGTGCAAAAATTCTAATTGAATTTGGTTTTGCTGTCCAATTTTGCTGAAATGCATGAATTGTAATTTGTTTTCTATATTTTTGTCGTAAAATAAAAATTGTCATGTTTTCATTTTTCTTAATTCAATTATTTTCAATGTTTAAAAGATGAAGTAAAATAGCTCTAACTTTTGAGCTTAATTTCACAGCCATATTATTCCATATTAAAAGTCTAGCCTTTAGCTCTTCATGAAAAAATTGTTTAATTGTCGATTTGAGGCAAGGCTTTTATAGACTTTAAATCCATAAACATATTTATGTATAAATGCAAGAGGGGCACTTTGCAATTTTATGCTTAGCTTAAAATGTTTTTCAATGTTTAAAAGTAAAAATGAAAGTCATAGGTATTAATACATAACAATTCTTAATTTACAATAAGGAATTTAATATACAAAATATTTAATTATATATGATTTAAGGAATCTTTATTACTTTTTATTTATATGATAAAAAAAGTTGAAAGCGCCTCTCTTGCATTTATGCATAGATATATTACTATTTTCATAAAATTCAGTGAAAGCAGTTAAAAGTACTTAAAACCCAAAATTTGAAGTCATTTTTTTATATTTGAAATGTTAAAACTGTCACCCTTCGACATTCTAAAGCTCTATCGGTTCGGTTATGCTTGACGTCGTTCATCTTAAAACGTGACTGAGCTATCATTCAATTTTCTATGCCTTCATATGTTCGCATATCTCGTAATCAAAACTTATGTGGTGTGTAATTGTCGTTAAGCTTGAGACTTAGCTGCTTATTTGGACAGATGATCATTTTAAAGCAATCTGAAAAGTACATTTTTACTTTTATTTATTGACCGACACTAAAAGGTGAATCACATTTGATTATGCTGTGCTCATGATGGCAGATAACAAGTTCAAACTTAGTTAACATAATCCATGAAAAATTGAGTCCGATTATGTACTATTACAAACTTGCAGTGAGAGATATAGAGCTGGTATGCTCAACAATTATTGCTCACTACTATGTTTGTCCAATGATTAAAGGTAAGACAGTTAACAGTCCAAATTATATGACTCGCCTTTTTCCGAACCTGATCTTCAATTGTATGACCACAAGGTTTCAAATGTAGATTTGCAACACTTAATTAGTGTTATTGAATTGATCTAATTGTAAATTAACAATTGATGTCTCAACTATTCTTTCGAAATTTCATAAGTACATCTGTATTATTACATCCTTTCATCAAACCAGTGGTCAATTAAACAATTATTTTTATAAAGTTGTTCAATCATTAGAAGCTTCAACAGCGATACCAATGGATTAGTTACACTGATCAACAAGTTAATTTTAACCCTATTCTTATGATGCCTTTGTGGAAACCGAACGAATTGCTTCGTTATATAGGAGTTCGTATTAACGGGGTTATACTGTATATGGTTTATTGAGTGAAGCAAATTTCAATGTTAAATATCAAACATCAAGCATAAGTCTATTAATGATTCAAAGTCAAACCAGGTTCAAACATTAATATGGTCACAACATTCAGAATAAGTCAGATAAATATATAAATGATTGGCTCACTCATTTGTAGTTTC
This sequence comes from Archegozetes longisetosus, assembly GCA_018873245.2. NCBI lineage: Eukaryota > Metazoa > Arthropoda > Arachnida > Sarcoptiformes > Trhypochthoniidae > Archegozetes > Archegozetes longisetosus. Next base: position 5,166,969 of record JAEMBT020000008.1, read on the forward strand.
TTCAGAGATTACAGAGCGGCGTTCTTTTCCATAAGCATATGGGAACATATTATCGAACTGATATTTCCGAACTAATTACTCGGATTTTTGAGGTGGTATATCGTTAATCAGCTCATTTATTTTTTAGAACCGATATCACATGAATTTCAATCATTTTCGCGTGAGCTTCAGACTTAATAAGTTTTGACAATACAACCCGACCAAATTGAATGATAATTGAATGTATATGGTATCAATGGAAAGCTCTTTCTAAAAGCTTCAAATCGATATATCATAAGTTGAGATCCTCCAACAAACTAGGTTTTTAAAATTGAATATTTATATAAAACAAAATTCTCAACATTTTTGAAACGAGGTTTATTGTTTTATTGTCAGAATATTTCTTATATGCTATCAAATACGTTGAGGTAGTTTTCAAAGCATCAAAAAGCATCAAATTTATTTATGCTAATCTACGAAGCAGTTTCTCTCGAAGTTCTACTCAAAAATATTGTTCTTAAAAGTCATTATAATTAATTACAATCAGTTGTTACAAAATCATTAATCAAATATAGTTTTAATACAAAAGTCACACGATAACCAACTGAATAGACAATTAAATCTTCGAACCCATTAAGTAACTTATCCCATACTCATAGTAGAGCCTAATCTCCAAGGAATAAATAGAAAATTATTTTATTTAATTGTTTCTTTTTCAAATAAACTTCTTTTAATGCATTAATATTTTGTTGTTATTAGAATGCGATTTTCTATTTAGAATTATAGTCTTCAACACATCATTTATTATGAAACACATTAAACAAATCTCAGTTACATAGAACTAAGATAAACATTCTTAAGAGTTAAGAAGAGTATACTGAGAAACAAAATTATTTATTGACTATAATAAGGTGGGGGAAGAGCAGGAGCCATAGGATTTGGTTGAGTTGGTTGATTTAAGACTATGACTGTGCGATTAGCCACTGTTTGATTCGCTCTCAAAATCAGTCTTCTCATTTGTATTAGACATATTATTATTACGATAATAGGTAT